>CAAKHD010003325.1:99691-137285 GCA_901007705.1 Fistularia tabacaria | reverse complement strand
CCCCCGGCCGGGTCGTGGGCCCTCACCTCTCCCCGCCCGGTTCGCCCCTCTTTCCAAAGCCGGCTCCCCCCCCCCCCCCTGCCTTCTTTTTTTTTTTTTTTTTTCCGGCTAAGCGACCAAAACATAACAAACCAGGCGGACCAGGCGGGCCGGCGCTTCCGGGTGTCGGTGTCAGCAGGTACCGTAAAACATGAAGTAGATGCGCACACTCCTTTCGCGTCTCAAACACACGTCATGCCATTACCGGTGCCCTTCACGCAGCAGCATCTGTTCAGCCGCAGTTCCAAAAGGGTCTTTTTGACAGTTTGCTTGCGTCATAATATTCCTAATTTTTGACTTCAATGATATTCGAGCTACATTTCATTTTTGTTTTACTCTGCTGGATTGGTTTCAGTGCATGAAACAGTTGAATATTTTGGTATTGCAGATCTGCACTGGTTGTCAGTTTAATGCCACAAAAGGCCCACGTTTTCAAAGTGATCAACCTCTGTATGAAAATATGGTTGCCGTTCTCATCCAACGTTGGACTTGGAATTAACGCATCAATGTTAAGGGATGTTAAAATTTTTGGTTGCAGTATGTGGACTTGAATATCTGGATTTTTCACAGGTCCTTAGATTTTATTTCGTTTCTATTATCATTATGTTAACGACACGCACTAATGGAAGATAACGCAATGTCAACACTAGCGGCCTTTGGTATCCTTTGAGTCATCCCTTACATTGACATCCTTGCCCGTGTTCAGCACATAAGCAACTCAACAGTGTCTGCGTGCAGTTGAAAAAACACACATACAAATCAAATTGTTTTTAATGTAAAATGTTAAGGAGGAAAATTTCACCAGCATGTATGTTACCACAGATATGACTGCAATCCCATTGGTAGATGATACAGTAGTTGGTCTTACCAAAATCTATTTAAATTAATTTTAATTTTAAAGATACAGAACAAAATCTATAATATCTATCGAGTTCCTCCCAATATTTATATTCTTAGTCTTGCCAATGCAACACTCTGATTTTTCCGAAAATCCGACTGGTAGAGGATTCACAATCGTCTTGACTAAAAGACAAACAGAGCAATGTAACTTATGTGGCGGAGGCGCGTTAACTGTCACTATCATTACCAGCTCCATTGTACCTGGGTAGTTTAAGGCTATTCAATTTAAGAGGTTTTAGTAAAATTACTCCTCATTGCATCAACTTTAGCACTGATCTCACCCCCCCTACCACCACCACCTTTAAACAGTGCTCAGTCTAATTTAACCAAAATGACACTTGAACACTGAAGGATGAAAGTAATTTAGAGAGACACACTTTCAGTTCAGAGCTGTTGGCACAACTTTCAAATAATCCTATCTGGGTCACTTGTAAAATGGGTTGTTAGCTCAGTTACAATTCCACATTAATACCGTGGAGCCACGCAGTAATTAGTTTGCTTGTCCTGGCTGTGCCCAATTGGTTTTAATAGAAAATTCTGACAAAATTAGAAACCTTCACTTGTGTCTTTTCTTTTGCTTACAGACAAGGAAAGCTCTTGTTGGAGTGTACCTCTTTGCACAAAACAGGTCAAAAAGTGGGGTTGCCGTGTGGGCAGTGAATAAATAATTTAACTGCTGACTTCCAGGAGGGTTTTCCCAATCAAACCTCAGCCTCAAAAGTGATTTTCCAACTTATTTCTGAGATCTCAATGGATCGGCGGTCACGTTTTAAACTCCACCATTCTCAGGGATTGATACGATCACACGCTTTTGGGCAGGGGTTGAAGATATGAGAAAACCACCCACTCAATACCTTAGCATTCAAGCCATAGGTTTGAATGTTACCTTCAGCTATCTCTTAAGGTTAGCAAAATCTCATTGCATCAAAGAGTTACTATATTGCTTTCATCTTTATGAGGTGGATTTGCTTCAGAAATAAAAACGTTGAGAATATTTGGCTTAACAAATAAAGTCAGTTATAGTCGCCCCTGATAGTAAATATCATTTTGGCCAGGCTTTGGGCCAAATAAAGAGCAGATATGCTGCCCACGCTTGGAAGTGAATGATGGGCCTGAGGGTGTAATTTTGAAGGTATAGTGAAAAACAAACATCTTGCCTTTAGAATCATACCCTTGGGCAAAATTGTCCCGTCACTTCCAAGTGTGGGCTGAGTCTCTGCTTTTGAAAGACGTTTGCTGTCAGACTGTAAATATTTTCTCATTCACATCCACGAGATTGTTTTTTCTCTGCCTGAGTGAAAATTAGTTTAAACCAAGCTGAAATTTAGCGGCAGGCATATTCACTTATACAAACAAAGCAAGCTATGCTCAACGTCTGTCTTCTGCATGCACTCGTAAAATAATTTCTAAAAGTGGTTTTATAGAAAGACATGAATGATGAATGGATATTTAGCATGTTGTGACTGAAATGCAGAACAAATGCGTAAGAAATGTAAGAGAACAGCGGACAAAATGTAAAAAATTCCTTCTCATCTGTCTACTTTATTTCCAACTGCGTAGTTTATGTACAGTCACAAAACCAGCCTAAAGAGAGAAGGAGTTAAACCAGTATAGATGGTAGTCAGTGGTGAACATTAACAAATCAACCCAGAGCCACAGTAGACAATTTTATTCGTATTGCATTTGTATTACATCAGTGTTCTTTATATGCTTCCTTGACTTTTATTTGCTGTGATCACCGTAAGGTTTATATTAAATTTTGTTAGCGGAAAGAAAGTTTCAATGATGACATGACGAAACTTAAGGCATTTTTCTGTAATGTCGAGCTAAAATGTCTGTGTCTGCTACTAAATGTGGTTGAGATATGGAGTAATTCAGGGCTTTATAAAGGGCTCTCTTTTTTTGAGCATTATTTCAATAGAAAATTAGTTCTCAAAGCACCACTGATACAAGTTAAAGTTCTTGGAATCCCCCCCCCCCCCCATGTTTTTTTAGGGACTGGATCCCACAGTATCTGAACTTCTGTTAAATCAGTGAAATCTGAACAATCTGCCACTGTCAGTCTTAGATAAAGGATGTTTCTTAATTTATCTTCTCAAATCTTATTTTAATTTGTTAACCCCTAAAACCACTCATCAAAATAATCTCCAACTTACTGAAAAGACTAAAAAACATTATTGGTGTTTTTCCTATATTCTTTACATTCATGAGTAATTCTATACTTTTATCGGAAATGCTGTGTTCAATAATATTGAAAAATGCACGTTTCAGGTATTGTCATAGCTTTCTAAATGTTTGACTTGACGCTTATTGACACTGACAGCATGCCAGCTTGTTTTGCAGTTCTTTAAACTTAGTGGTTCTTTCTTGAATCCATAGTCTAAATGTAATATTTCAAAGTCTAAATGTGATCACCCTTATCTGTAAAGGGGTAATATCTCTTAATACCGCTTCTGGTAAATATTTCTTCAAAATATCTTATCACTGACATTACTACAGTTCACAAACAGTCATTGCTGCATGCTGTTAAGTTACCAGCCGATTCAGGTTTAGCAGATTCTGGGTTAAGGATTGTTCAGTTCACCATGACACAGATAGCAGTGCATTGCAAGACAAAGTCTCTCTCTTATACACACAAACACACACACACATGCACACACGAACACACCCACACACACAGGCCAACAGGCAGGAAAGCACACACACACACACACACACACACACACACACACGCGCGCACACGCACACGCACGCGCACACGCACACACAAACCCATTTCACTTCACATCTGTTTTTTTTCTTTGTTGAATATTTTCTTCACTATGTTAAATGTGCCAAATTAGCACTCTTTAGGTCTATTTCGTTTTCACAGTGACATGTTAAATCAATCTCTTGAAGACAATAGGTAGCAGATTAATTCACTTTCAATTCATGCCGTTTGATAATGGATCTGTGGCCGTTTCACAGCATTAGTGCCAGAATTTGGCAACAAGACACTTATTCTACAATCATATTGTTTATTGAAAAGCAATGTGCGACATTTGTTCACAATTCAAACAGAAATTAATATTAACAAGTCAATTAAGTGCTGAAGTGAAAGTGAATTTGCAGCCTTGACAAAATGCTTGATGAAAAATTACAGACTAATAGTGCAACTAATCCCCCCGCCCCGCTGCATTTGCTCTCACATTTCATTACATGATTAGAAGAAGAAAAACACAGTAGTCCCACTTCACAACATCATACATTATTAGTCAACTAGAAAAAACAGTAAACACAGCCACATTTGATTAAAAAACGTCTAGAAGTTCAAAGTTACATTTCAGTTTTACATTGTAGTAGCTATTTTTCTCTGTTACTCTGCATACATTTCAGACTGTATTTATAGAAAAATCACAAAGTTCACATTTAGGACTCTGAGGAGAGCTGAGGAGGAGCATTTGACAAACCAATAGTACCTTTTAAGTTGCTAGTTAGTCACACGCGGCATGAGATTAAATACGCAACAGTTTGGAAACACCCCATGCAAACACACAAAATGTTGTTTCTGTCCTCCTGATTGGCTTTCAGAGCAGCCTGGCAGGGCAGCTGCTAAGATAGATGTCAGATGTGGACAGGAAGGTGGACTTTGAATTCAGGTGTCTAATTTGTCCATTCTTTTGTCTAGAGAAGCCAAGGTTTTCCCCCCAGAAGTGTCCCATGGTAGATGGAGAAGGCCTCAATGTTTTGGTCCAGTGATTGCAACACAAATAAAACATATTCAGTCCCATTTCTTCCCGGAATCAGTTTATTTGTTCTGGGTCGAATAATAAAAATAAAATGAAATAAATTAAAAAAATCCCACAGGCCATCTGTCTCCACCAAAGAAAAAAAAGAGAGAAACAAGAGGAGATGTGACAAGCCTGACAGGTATTAAAATCTGTATCTAGTTTGCCAGTCTGGGGTGCAAAAGGCAAAAATGTCTTATTTCAGACATTTCTTTTTCCCCAATATTAATGATTGGTCTTTTTCCACGTAAGAACCCGAAATAAGTGATCCATTTATAAACCAGGCTATATATATATATATATATATATATATATATATATATATATATATATATATATACACACACACACACACACACATATATATACAATATATACATACACATACACACCCACACACAAACACACACATGTATATGTATGTAATGTATATATGTGTGTGTGTGTGTGTGTCTGTATATATCGATGCAATGGTATAGTTGGCACTTTGACAGTGAAAATGATGGTTGTGAAATCTGTTTGATTCTCTGCAAGCAAGAGTGAAGGTATAGTGTTGAGACTCTTGGCCTCAGGGGGTTTTATTGTACCGGTATTTCTCATTCACCACACACAATTCAACGCAAATTAAAGACTGTTTGAGGCTTAACTATTCCCACATGATGGCGGCAGACATTTTTGGAAGATTCTATTTTCTCTTTAAACCGTCACTCATCATTTGTCAATTTGTGACAAGATTCAGGCCACTCTGACTGTGATTGTCATTTTTGTAAGTCTGTCTCTTCTCCTAATGTAAAAATTTCCTTTGGAAGGGTTAGATTTTTTTCTTTCTCTTTTTTTGTTTCTGTTTATAAAGCATGGTTTGCTACTGAAAATGCTATTTGGGCACTTGAAATTTGACTTCCAGCATTTTGTGTCTAATTCATAAACAAAGAGGTGAGTGAGTGACAACTGAAGCTTGGCACTGAGAGCTCAGCCGAGGTGAAAAGGAAAACTGCTGCCGGACCTCAGCTGCTTTTTCTGCAGGAATGCTTTCCGTATCTCTTCCCTGCATCTCTCTGATGGAAGATGACATATTGAAACAGAGAGAGACCAAAGAAACACATCTGTCCCCTTCTGTATTAATTAGGGCAGAAAACACTTGGAGGCCCTTGGGATGCTGCAGCTAAAAAGTGTTTGTCGTCTTTCTGTGTCTCCTAGTCTACCAGTCTGTCTATCCATCAAATCTTCAGCCTCCCTGTACAGCCGACAGAAGATTTATTGTAAACATTAAGTTTCACATTAGTACATTACAGATGTGGTGTGTGTGCGAGAGCATGCGTATAATTCACATATGCATAATTTCATGTCTTTCTGTGAGTGTGGTGACATGTCTTCTTCCTGTAAACATGCATGTTTGAAAGGACCGTATGTAAGTCTACACACCAAACTATTATTTAATTCTCAACGTTCATGATAAAAGAATTACGTAGCTTCTAGGTCTCCATCTTCACGTGAGTTCACTTCATCACGAAAAGTGACCTGTCATATCTGACATAGCTTGATTCCTGTTGTTTTTTTTTTTTCTGGTCAGTTTAGCTGAAGGTCCAGAGTTGAATGTTTCAGGCACAAAGAGCGAAAACATCCAGACACGCTTGAACACGGCCGTGTCTCTGGGGTTTCCAAACTCTTTGGTCAGGTGTGTCTGTACTCGGGGTGTTTGAGAAACTTGGGAATCCACTGTCGATTCCTCCTGTCTGCTAAAAAGGAACATGGCTGTCTAGCTTCAGAACTTCAAGAGGTCTCTAGAAAGGAACACAGTAATTCAACATAAAGTCCTGGCCTCTTTGCATCCCTTTGGTATCTTTTGCAGTAACTATGCAGATATGCAACAGCACAAGAGGATGGAAGTCATTGGCTCCGGATTTTTGTTAGAAAGACAAAAAGCAGTTGTCTCTGGAGCTGCCTGGATTGCTGCGATGCATGTTTTGTAGGTCTCTTTTCACCCACATGAGGCCACTGTTTCATCAGGAACAGACAGAACTCCTTCGGTCACCTGACCATGGGGGGTTAGTACAGTGAGTGTTGTAGTGTCTTCTCTTTCCTGTCTACTCCTCTGTGCCTTGGTTGTTGTTCATTAAAAGAAAATTTTGGAGTAGTAAAAGCAGGATGTTAAGCAGTGGTGATTGGTAAGGCAGTACTCCAGAAGTAGCTTCTGGGTTTATTTCGACCTGCGGAGAGGAGATGAGAGGAAGTTAAGTTTATCTCTGGAGCGCATTTAAACACAGCTTGAACTGAGTAAAGTGCTGTGCAAAGAATATTAAAGTTCCCCTCCAGTCAAAAATGTGTTTTGCTCCTTAGTTCAACCATTGAGTGTTTGTGCTTTGCAGCTCAGAATGATTTATGTGCAGAGTTCAACACTAGAAAGTTGTTTAAACATTGATGGTCAAGTTTCTCCGGGTTCAATGCAACCAAGATTTCAAGAATTATTTTGAGACATTGCAAATGTTTGTAAGTCAGTCCCGGTCTGATAATTAGCAGGCGCAGAGAGCAGCAGTGCACAAACACAGAGAACTGACTTTACATAGATGTAGAAAACAACTTATGTTCAGCAGTTCAATGCATCAGAAAATAAAAGGAAAAAAAGCAAAAGATGTTTTTAGTGGGCTGGGAAGACGACGTGGTACTTTGAATAATTTATATACAGCAAACACAGATAGACTTTTTTCAGGTTTTCTTGAGTATTTTCTGGGTGATCTGATAAATGTGTTAAGGAGATCTCTAAAATGCACAATTTATCATGATAAAATAAGTACAAAATTGCATAAATGAGCTGAAAAAATGCAACTTAAGTTCAAAGCTAGAGGGCATAAAGAGGGTTAATAAGGTAACAAGGTCAACAAGGCCACAAATGACATCATCTTAAGCAAGACCCAATAAAACAGGTTTTTGGAGAAAAAAATACTTCCGAGTAGTTGGAGAAGTAGCTACTACAAGGATCACCTTTATAGCGAAGAGAGGCGTAATAAAATTGTGAAGGGAACAGATTGGTTTTTTTGCATAGATCCTAAAGGATAGCTTAACCTTTTTAACAGCAAAATTTGTATCAGACTGCAATGTTGCTTTAGAACAATGGGTTTCAACTTTTTTTTCTGTTTCAACCCCAAGTTCTACTAACCCACACACAAAGAAAATAGGGTGATTTATGCCCAGTATCTATTGGCAGAATGGTACTCGTATACATTTAATCTATACAAATTCTACACTGACAATGTCAGAGCAGAAAAAGCCAAAATCTATGGGAATGATTTGACCAGAGCCCAGACCCCTGGCTTGAAAAAAAAAAAAATGCTGCAGAACATAAAGAGGCCTTCATAAAAAAATTGAGGTTTGGTTGAAATAATTCAGTCACTCATTGGGTGACATAAAGGGTCGCGGGGGCGCTGGAGCCTATCCCAGCTGTCATTGGGTGAGAAGTGGGCTTCACCCTGGACCGGCCGCCAGTCAATCACAGGTTCACCATATAGAGACAAACAACCATTCATCATCTAATTTACACGTCTGGGCAATTAAGACTGTCCGATAACCTGAAAGTCACCCTTTAGTTGAGAGCCTTAAATAAAAAACAAACTAAAAGCAAACAAACTAACATACCAAAACAAACAAACAAACCCTCCGGTATACAAACTGAACAACATAGCTGGAATGAAACATCAGCAGAATTCCTTCTGTGAATTTCACAAAAGATAATGATACTCAAGGGACAGATCAACACCCCCATGGGTATTCAAGGCTGTTTTTTTGTGGTTGCTGTTTTTTTAATTCTCTACTAGCATAAAAGAAACATAATGACATTATAGAGATGTGCGATTTTCGTCACAGTAATTATAATGCATCAAGAGCTTCTCCAAATTCCAGGCTTAAATGAAATGTTAGAAGTCTGTCTTGGACTTAGTGAATGAAGCTAAAAATGAAGGATCATACAGCTACATTAGCTACCTTTTTATGAGAGACTAGATGTACCTACCTGCACAAATGCACAACACACAGCATTGAAACGCTATTTCCTGTCCTGCACTATAAGCCAAAGAGGTTCCTGAAATATGACAAAGCATTCAGCTTAGCCCTTCGGAACACCATTGTTCTCTGACTTCTCCACCTCCACATTTCTTGTGATTTTAGCAAAGACAGCTTTTTCTTTGGACCACTGAACATCTTTAACAGCAGCAAACCAGTTGATCAGTCAGTTTCTGGGTGTGCAGCTGTTTTAAAGATTTAACCTCTTATGACAGTGTGTTCCATTTGTGTTCTGCAGAGTTCCACCCTTAGCTCCAGGTATTCACCTTCCAGATTGTGAGGAGGTGGTGACATACAGGAGAGGGCACAGCGTAGGCGTGTGGAAAAAGTTCCGATTTTTGCTCATGTTTATGCAAAAGTATTGATTTTAAAACATACCCAAAACGGTACACAAATACTACTAAAATACTATAAAGTGAGTAAATGTAATTTGTTACATTTGAGTCCCATTAAACTGTGTGCAATTAGGGTATGTATCATTCGGTCTAACTTATATTCATTTTCATTTTTTCACATGTGAACATTGAAATAACTTGTTGGAAAATTACATTAATTCTTAAATAGCCACTTATGAATTATACTTATTATTTTATAAATAGTGGCCCTAATTGCTTTAAAAAATACCTAGTACATCAAGAAAATGTAATTTGGTTTTGAACACTGAATTATTTAAAAAGAGACTTTATTCAAAGTTTTTCTGCATTTTGTATTGTGTATTTACTTTTTTTATTTTTATTTTTATATGTTGTGATCGTTGTTTTGGAATCATGCTAGATTTCCAACACTTATTATCATGCACAAGGAATAACAAATGCATTTTAGGTCAACAAGAAGTTCAACTTAAATGTTCTTTTTTTTTTCTTCTCAAAAAGCGCCTTTTTGTAAAACATAACTGTAGGCGTTTTGTTTTTTTCTATTTTCATGTGAATGCATGAGTGTGTGGGTGGCTACGTGTGAGGACACTTTGGGGCACCGCAGATGATGTTATTTCATTGGTCCCTCTGGCCAGGGCCAATAAACACCAAAGTGAAGGGACAACAGCTGGGGAACAATGATAGCATATTGATGGTGTTGTGTGTTTGTGTGTGCATAAAAACGAGTGTGTGCCTGCAATATAGGTGCACAAACACAAGCTGTCCATCAGCACATTTCCTGTAAGCATATAGTGCATGCGGAGGACATTGTCTGAGTGTGTGTGTGTTACTGTAAGTGCATGTGTGCAAATATATTTGTATTCTTGCGATAGCTTTTGTCTGTGTGCAGCTATTATCTTAGGGCCAGATGATTTATGATCCATGTTATAGCTTCCACAAGGGACGTATAAAACTACAGAATGGACCTTTATTGCCTTTCTTTGTTTAGGTCTGCTTTTCATCTATCACTCAGTGCCTCTCTTCTCTCTCTCTCTCGCTCTCTCTCTCCCTCTTTATGTCCACCCATATCTCTCTTAATTCACTCCATCTCTTTTTTCTAATAAAAAAATATCGATGAACTGTCTGCTGCACATCAATACAATCACCAATATTTTGTCTTCTTGTTTGTTACACTGACGTAAGCGTGACAGTGGGATTGATGCGGGGCTGTCTAAACCCAGTACGCCGACTCATTTTGAGTCATCCTATTAGTTCTAAGACCTAAAAATAACTGTCTCTTGATGAAGCTGGAATCCATAGCATGAAGCCACATCAGAGCTAGTCCTCAACCCTGACGGTTCCATGTAAAAAGGCATCATTTTTAGCTTCTTACTGTAAAAGAGCTTTCAACATTTCTCACATCACTTGTATCATATGCATTTCAGCATAGGGATTCACATAGCGGTATGAAATGAGAAGTGTGACTTCCTTGCCTAAAATTGAGATCAGTATTCCCTTGGATTACTGTTACTCACCAAATAATGGAATGCAAAGATTTGATGGCACCTGAGATACAGAGGCATCACAGAAATCGAGGATTATCTATTTCTATCTTTTTTTCAGCTGTGATGCTATTGCTTCAGGAGTCTGATACTGGCCAATATTTTCTTACTTTTTGTTTTTTGCTGACTGTGTTTGAGTCCCTGATGAAAATCCCAATGAGAATCACTATCAACTAGTAAACAGATCGACTAGAAGTATAGATCAAGATTTTGATTGCAATATGATTGATCATGATCCCCTATTGGAATCTTACTGGAATCTTAATGTCACATGGAATTTCAGATACTTGTTTTTCCTAGCTTTAATTCATAATAATAATAATTAATCATTTATACTTTATTAATCCTTAACGCGGAAATTCATTCTCTGCATTTAACTCATCATGGATGAACCATGAGCAGTTGGCTGCCATCTAGCACTGCCAGGGGAGCAGTTTGGGGTTCAGTGTCTTGCTCAAAAACACTGCGACACACTAGGAGGAGCCAGGAATCGAACCACGAATGTTTGGTTCCAAGGACGATCGATCTAGCTCCTGAGCCAAGCCGCCCCTTAATCAGCAGGAGTGCGACTGTACATGAAGAATACAAACTTTCCAGAAAATTCATAAAAGAATATTACTTATGTGAATAAATGCAATGATATATAATGTCAATGACATTAAATTCTGTCTAGAAATGATATCCCTATACCAGGGAAGTGCTTTTGAATAGTAAAATGACTTTTTTTGTCTTATATCTCCAAACCTTTTAAAGCTAATAGCTATAGCACAGTTACTCTGGATGATAAAAAAAAAAAAAGTGAGAGAATAAACAATTTCATCACGAAAAAAAAGTTGCCCTTGAGGTTGGTTACTGCTAATTATGAAACATGGGCACTAAAGGAATACAAGGGTACAATTGTTTCTATCGCATACTAGATTTGTCACAAGTGAGTGAAGTAATAACAGCGCTAAAACTGTGCTCAATGATGAAACGTTGACGAATGCTAATCCCTTTCAGTGATCCGGTGAAAATTCTCAATGCAGAGTACAATACATGATAAATAAGCTGTTCACGGTGAGGTTGTTCTGGGGCAAGCTTGGTCAGCCACCCCCGGATTGGAAACACACGTTCATATTTATTTGTAGCATAGGAATACAAACAGGGTATTTTTGGAGTTGCTAAAAATACTTACATGTACATTGGCTGTAGTTGAAGGTGGGAGGTCTTCTGAGGCCCCTGGTAGCCGTACGAGTCAAACCCTCCTATAAAATCAACTGTAGAGCAACATGAATCAGAGAAAACACATGCCATTGTGGTTGTCATCAGCGACCCTCCCACAACAAATGATTCATAGCATCAGGCTGCCAACACCTACAGACATTTCAACAGCACATTATGTGCATTATACAGAAGTGTCCTCCCTCTCAGAGCTAATCAGGGTTTTGGGCATCCAAACTGCTTTAAATGTATGAAAATCCGGCGATGCAAATGCGCTTCTATTTTCGGTGGAAGCAGCAATATATTTATGCCTTGAGAATACTCTTAACTCCTAAATTATCTACGATAGATCCTGAGATTCCCAAGCCGAGAGCCAAGGAGCTGCCAGCAGGTGGTTGCTTTCCTCAGACTGAGGCTGAGAGACTGGATTTTTGAAGAGAAGAAACCATGATATTTTTTTTTACTTTGATGTCGTAGAGCTCATAAAAGGGTACTTCCTTGCCTTGATCTGCCACATACTTTATTTATTCAGTAAAATTTCTAGCATTGAGTACAATGTTAAACTTGGCTGTGACTGGGGAGATGAAAGTGGCTGCAACTTCACCTTAAGCCCACATTAAGCAGGGACATAAGTCCAAATATCGTGTTGCAGCACACGAGAAACAACAAAAAACACAGTGCACTGCATGGAAAACACCATAAATCATAGATCACAGCATGAGTATTCATCAAGTTCAGAATATATTCACATTTTTACTGAAGCCCTGAAAGGCAAGAGTGTTTCTTTGAGGCTCATTTGACTTGCCCCTGCCTGTATGAAATTCCATAGATAACACAAATTAAAATTAATTTTCATGCAAAAAGACAGATATGAGCTGTTAATTCACAATGTATGTGCTTATTGTGTCCAGTGCTCGCACTGAGAAATTAGATCCCTATTGGGATAATAATGCTGGGGAGCATTGAGCATTGTGCAATATTTTGCCCTAAATGAGCTCTGCAATTACATTAAAATAAACAAATAAATAAATAGATAAAAAAGCCTGCCAAATGTCACTTGCCATTCAAACATCTTCTGATGACAGACAGAGAAACACAACAGCTGCTGAACTCCCCTGATAGCATAATTAGCAAATCTCCTTTTAAAAAATAAAAAGAAGCACAAATGAATGAATAACATAAAAAAAAAAAAAAAATACAGAAAATTAATAGATTAAAGAAATCGCACAACATTATGACCTTAGTTGATTTGTGAAATAAGGCACCACAGAGGAGACATTTATCCTTGTTGCCTATTTTTCATTAAAAAGTTAGCAGCAAGGGGCGATATCACTGCTTTGGTCTTTTTGCTATTAAAAATATATGAATTCCAGTGAATAAGTCATCAAATATCAGATGGGAGTTTCAAGATTTCTCCCATAAGCCCCTCAATGTATTCATGGGAAGTGCTCATTATGCCACACACCAGGACAACCAATGAGCTTCTTTGTCAACCAGCAGTCTTCCTACATTTGAGAAAATGTATAAACTTTAGGGATTATTTGGCACTAGTGATGTTTGCTAGTGTTTTTATGTAAAGTCACTCTCTGGCCAAAATATGCTTTGCCTCGGTAGATTGTTTAAGCTTTACTCTGGAAAAAAAATACTGACCCAACGGAGCTGTTCAGATTCAATGATTAGAGTTTCACTTTCACTTTGAAGGAAGTCCCGTTCCTGAGCAGGGATTTTGGACATCAATAATAATTTGGTGGCCGATCCTTTTCCATTGCTTTAGAGAAATTACATTTCTGGTTATTAACAAGAAAAATGAAGAAAAATGAAGCCTCCAGTTCACAAACATTGAAAATGGAATTTATAATAAAGTACATGCCTTATTTGTATCTAGCGACACAATGAAATGATGTCAGTATATGAGTATAAGCTCATTCTTGAAAACTGTTGATAGGTAGCTGAGGCTGATGACATTATTGGGCTTTCAATGTTTTATTTCGAGTTTTCCTTCCAAAAAACATGCCAACATTATATTAAGATCAGTAGTTTATGTATAATTCATTTAATTCACCTGTGCAATAATCAGTATTGTGTTTTTTGTTATATCGCTCTTTCCACCGGCATCTAAATTTGACTTCTTTATACACTAATTTATTTTTTTATTCTGTGCTTGCAATCTTTTCAAGCATGAACTCGGTGCTGTTTGATGAAGTCACTCTTGTGCTCCCATTATCTTTTTGTTTGTCATGCAGGAGGGGATTTAAATGGCTTCCAATTTATTTTTTCGTCTTCAATTTCCTTTTAATTCATTAAAATAAAATGATTGTTTAGTTGCATATAAGGTCACGCAGTAAGATGCCAATGCATCACTGAGTCTTCCCTTATGTGGATCCTTTTGTGGAAGGTTTTCCTGCTGATTCATGCTGCAGTCAAATATTCTCAGCAGAGTTTCTGCCACTCGACCCTTTGAACACTAGAGGATATGGAGCTCATAACCTTGTCAGACTGCTGCCTATCATGTTATAGTGGCATGGCTTTAAAAATTCAAATGCTATTCATAAGGCTCAAGCCTTGCTTACTTATCTTTGTGTGGGCCTCTGTTTTTTTCTGTGTAACTTGTTATGGTACAATGTTTGATAAGAATCTGTTGGACACATTCGAGTAGCAGTGGGATGATAAGGCTGACTTTGACGATTAATCTCCTGCGTGAGCAAATGCACGCACGCACACACACACACACACACACACACACAGATGCAAAGAATATATTTCAGGATAATTAGCCTTCACAGGGGCTCAAAAATGCCCATTGGTCCTCAGTGAGTATTAGCTTCTTCACCCATAGCATATTTCTAGACAAAGTACCTTGATTATTGTTTGGTCTCCACAACTGCATTATCACCCACTGATTTCATATTCGAGACTTGGAGCAAAGAAACAGAAATCTCCCAAATTATTCAGAAGTAAATGATCTCCTCTTTTTTTTTTACATGAAAATGATGTGCGGAGCGTGTTACTGCCACAGCGTTCACACTGTTAAGCTTTAATAGTGGCCTGAAACCTCAATTCCAATCCTGATTCATTCAAGATAACATTTGCTCCTTGTGAAGAAGTGTGGAAATTCCTTATATGCGGTATTATCACAAATCTGTGTGTTGTTTCCATGGTGTGGATTTCCTGTTTTATTTCCTCCTAATGACATAGAATTCAGAAAATCACCATGCTCGCAAATATAAAACGAGTGTGTGTTCAAGCAAAGTATTCATTTACGATACTAGGCATTTCAATTTTTGAGAAGCATTTTCTACTGTAGCTGTCTCTGCTTGGATGTATTGGTTATTGGAATGACTGGACTAACAGTATGTTTAGCTTTGGACCCTCTAACTGTCCTTTGCTGATTTCATAGGATTTTATTTGGTAACTTGAGGTTTTAAAATACATACCGTGTCTGAGCCCCTACTCACAAATCGTTTATTAGCTTTCCCATTTCCCTCCTTTCCCCTGATACGTAGTAAAATCTAAGTTCTGTTTTGTCCTTCATATAAATACTTGATTTGACTTTACTCTTGACTCTATACTCAAGTCCAGAGTCAAGTCTCCTGATGTAAAACTGTGGGCTTCACTTGCGAAGTGAGCCCTGACAAAAGCAGAACTGTAATCATCACTTCGAATGAGTACGACATATTAATTTGATAACGATAAACAATATATTTGACAAGTATTTTTTTTCAGATGTTACAGTCAGAATATTACTGGTTGATAAAGCTACTTATGTAGCATTCTTATGTCTCATTTAACTTGTTGTCTTATTTGGTTGCAACTTGAACTGAGGGTGGGACGCCAGCAGGGATGTGCAGCCATGTGCCAGGAGGCACGATACAGCAGCAAAGCAAGGCCAAATAATAGCAGTCATTCATTAATTATTTACATGACATTTCAGATTTCCTGTCATTGTGAAGCTTATTGAAATGCAGCTTTAGAAAACTTCTCTCATTATGCACAATAAAAGAGGCCTAAGTACCAAGTTGCATCACTCTTTTTAACTTTATCAGGATGATATGATATTTCACTCCTGCAGAATACAAAGACAGCTTTAAAGCGGTAAAAGTCAAGAGGAAATTGGAGTACGCTTTGAATCTGGGTTGCTTGGAAATAATTCCGCTTGCCAGTCATGATCTGCGATCAGTTTCGGGAAAGCGAGGAGGCAGGAAAACGTGCCTGCCCTCTGAGCTTCAAACTATCGCAGATGATCCAGTCTGCATTTATTGCCAATCAATATTTATGCGTGAGCAAACAGCATCCTCAATTCAGCGCTGAATAAGACATGGTTAGTTATTGATCGCTCTTCGGAAGGTCTGCATCTAATTTAATGGCATAACTAAACTGAAGGCCGCAGGTAATAGGCTCATTGATGCTCACTGGCATAGGAGTTAAGGCAAAAAATATTCATGGTCAATATGATTTTCCTCTCATTTCCCTTTCATGTTACTGATATTACACCTCAAATGATTAACAGTGTCAAAAAGCCTCCTCACTGTGCTCAATCAACATATTTTTTTAATGAAGACAAATAATGGCTGAATTGATTCTTGGTTTCTCCCTCTTAGCACATCCACTTCGTTTTGCCTTTCGACAGTTTTGCGGGGGAAATTCATTCGTCTCTCCCTTCCATCTTTCTTGGCTCATTGCAGTAAATGAATGAGCCCGGCTGGAAAATCAGGAGGCTGCAAGAACTGCTTCAAATTCTGCCAGGATGCCAGTGGTTGCTGTGGGTCCAGGGCAGGCTTCACTGGGAGCTGCTGTCCCATTTTGAATCACCTCACAACATGATGAATGAATAAGATGTCAAGACAGGAAAAAGAGATAGAGAGGAAGTGGCAAAAAGTATTCTGGGTAACTCGTGTATCACATCTAATTCCCTAACTCAGTAAGTAAAGTCCACGCACACTCAAACTGTACAAAGTGACTTTCCGTAACATTTCCAAACCACTGTCTAACTCAGCGAGAGCATCTTTCCCACCATATCCTCTCACAGTGGAAACATGGCCAGAAAACCTGTATAATTTCATCTGTACTTGATATAATGGCCCACTTTAAATAAGAAAACAGTCAGAAAACCATAAAACAGGCGGATGATTAGCAGCTGATTTTTAGTGTAGGATTTTCATTCTCTTAATGGTCTTTTGATTTTGCACCTGCACAATTATTTCTATTTGTAACTGTGTTTTAGGAATTTTAAGCTCACAAGGTAACTTCCTATGGGGATCAAGGAAGCTTTTCTATTTGTGATGACGTTAGTTTGCGGGTAGTGGACAAAAGCAATTGCTACATCTGTTGTGTAAGAGAGAAGTATTTCATATTCGTTAAAAGTGATCGTAAACATCTGAGGGTAAATGTGGGCATTTAAGTATCAACTGTAAAAAGAAGTCCAGTAAAGCGTTTAACTCTGCAAACATGCAAGATTTTCTGCAGCTGAGCCTGAACGCTTCCCTGTTTCTCGGTTATTTTAGTCACAAACATTTTTCAACTTTTTTCCTTGAATCTTGAACTCCAAAGCTATCTGCTTTTTTTGGAGTGGCCTTCTTTGAAGAACAGTCAAGACAGCAGCATGGAAGCCCTGCCACAACCAGCATTTTGGCTGCGTAATTCATGTTGCGACAGAGAAACCAAACCACTCCACAAATATACATTGCTGCAAAGCTGCTGTCAGATGTAGTGCAGTATGTGCGCTGAACCCCAACAGATATATAAATCTGGTTTAAAAGGACACCAGTATTACTAGAAATGACATAAATCTACTTGGCAATGCTCTTTTTGTGGTTCAGAAGGTTAATTGCTCTTTTTCTTAAGTTTCTTTCACTTTTTTTTTATTTACATTGAGCAAAGTGTGTGTGCATGCATATATGTAAATCTGTGTCACTTTATACTTACAGCTGTCCTCTTCCTCTGAAATGAGCTTGACCACATAGCAGGCGTAGATAAACCCCAACAGCTGGAGAGAAGCGCAGATAAAAATTATTTTGCGGTACAACCAAGACACACACAGGCATATTGTTACCCTCCATATCACTTCAATAGCTTTTGCAATATAAATGAGCCAGACGTTCAGATATAGAAAGCAGTGGGGAGCCTGAGCATTGAAAACAGTTGTAACTGACAGACAAAACAGGTGTTAGTGTAAGTGGAACAGAACAACACTGTGCCATTTTGCTCCAAAGTACAGTTCTGAAATCGATACACATACACACACACACAGATACACATACACGTACACACACACCTTCAATGAAAATTAAGTTACAAAAGGCACAAGATTCTGTCCAAGACAAAAAAAAATGTACCAACTGTGTTAATTCAAAGCTTCAGTCCTTACAACTAAAACCTGGAAAAAAAGGGAGAGATTTGTCAAGAGCATATCTCCATTACATACAGTAGCTGTGGGTAAACCAGTCAGATACAGCAACGAGGATGCAATATTACATTTTATGCTGCCTACATTGCCTTGGCATTATTGTAGCAGGCGATATGGTTTGGTATTTGTGACTTTGCCAACACTAACAGCCCTATCATGGCTCAGTTGTGTTCAGGTTTTAGACACATGCGAACCTTATACAGTACTGTTTTGTATTATTGTACCTCATCAACAGACAACCCGAAAGCAGTTGTTGCACTGTGAGGTTGGATTGTCACAAGGAAGGTAGGAAAAGACCCGGACAGTATAACAGCAGTCCACACCAGCACAACACCTTCGCTCCTTGATGTGCTCTCTCGTTGGTTGTTTGTATCCAGTGGGACTAACCGGAGGTCGTTGATTGGAGCAAATGCTCAGGAAGGTGCTTTCAATATAAGGTCGACACTTTTCTGACCTTCTCGGGCTTTACAGGTATCAGGGGGAGGAGGGATGCCCTCAAAATGTAAGGGTGAAGTCGCAGAGATATGAGTAGACAATAATGGATGCGCGTGTTTTTCTGTGTGTCTGTCGTGATAAAATAACATCACCAAGGATTAAGAGCCATTATTGCTCAAATCAGGGTTTAACTGACAGAAAAATGACATTGACCTGTTTGGTATTCTATTGACAACATGGACGCATGCCAGCAAACACACAGCGAGCTACAAATGTGAGCAACTACAATTGAGATTCAGTGTATATCCCAAGGTCTTGACCTCATTTAGTCTAAATAATGTTCAGCTCCCAAAGCTCCTCTCTCCTTTTCTCAGTCTCCTTCCCATTTCTCTCTTTCTCTCTCTCATTTCCCTCCATCTTGCTCCCCTTTCCCTTGAAACACAAGTAAATTAGTCATAGCAGCGCAGTAGTTTACTCGGTAGGAGAGGATTCTCCTTTAAGCGATTAATGTGATCCAAATGATATAAGTAGACAATGCTTCCAGCACCAGCACAGGCATAAATAGGGAGGGGAAAATCGATTTTGATAGTACAGGAAGTACTGTGTAGCAATCATCTCGGATGCTGGAACACTAACAGCTTAACTCGTTTGACACACGAATGCAACCAGACTGCTTTTCCTGTCCAGTTAAAATAATGAATCATTCTTATTCACTTTGAGGAGGATTAAGTTGAGAGTTGAACGGAGAGTCTTCTGTCTTCTGCAGGCTCGTTGCCTCTGAAAATGACTTTTGGGTGCAGTTTTGTTTGCACCACTGAGCAGTGTAGCGCGGGTCACCCTGCATGGAGAACATTTGACCAGCTGTGACAGAGTGTTTCTTTTCAGGGCATCAATATCCTGTAATATTCTGGATACTCAAGCGTTCCATTTTGGTGTTGTTGCATATAAATATAATATCCTGTGTACAACATGCCAGATTATATCTTGCCCCTGCTTTGGAAAACCCAAATAAGACTGCCAGAGTGTGCCAATACTAGCAATGGAACTGTGATGTATGTGCCTTATCTTGTTTATGGCTGGAGTTTCGAGCTGGTCTGTTGTCTGTATATTTCTGACGTTAGGTTCAGATGATGGATGTATCATACAGTTTGAATGAAATTTTGGCAAAACTTGTGGCTGGGATGTGTGGTGTTGAGCTCTCTGCAATCCACTCGTGCCTCTTGACATTTTATTGCAGCATTTCAAATATCTCTAAACTTTTTGAGGAGGGCGGAGAAGCCAATCACAGTTCTCATAATAAGCCGGCTGACAAAGTCACACCACTGATGATGTAATATGGACTCTGACAGATTAAAATTGATCCCAAGCAACAACTGAGGAGACATAAAACAGACTATCTATTTATACTCTTCACATGGAGATTGTCATAGAATTGACAGATGTTCAACCCAAATACAAAATGTGTGCTTTTTTTGTATTAGTATAAATGTATTTTCATATTTATATTTCATAATGAACAAATCGCATAAAATCTAGATGCGTGGAATTGATGTATTATTACATTGATGTATTACAATGTAAAGCAAGCCTTTGTATTTACCATTTAGAGTCTATCTTACTGTGATGGCAAATTGTCATTGCCAATTTTCCTTTTCTTACCCAACAGCCACATTGTTAAGACAAAGCCAAAGACTGACATCAGTCTTAATAAAATTTCAATAAGGTATAAAAGTAGCAATCTAAAAATGTTATGTAATCTTCCTGCATTCCTACCATTGAAAATAGCAAAGAAATATAACTCAAAAGGCATTTTACTTTTATCATCTTTTACTCAAGTTAATCCATAAATGTAGTGGAGTTACAAGCCCACTGTGTCATAGTGCTGGGGGAAAATAAGATGACCCTTCATCCCGCATAGCGAGACGGTTAGAGCTGTAATCTCAAAGTTGATTTTCACGTGTGAGTACTCTTAATATACTAATTGGAGTGCCATTTTTGGAGATATCAGGATGTGAAAAATAAAAAAAAATTAAAATTAAAATCTGTTGCTGAAATGTGAATTTCAAACTTGGCCAGAACTTCACCCTCAGATTCAAAAAAGCCCATGAGAGTTTCGGGCTGACTTTGCCTGATGGCAATGAAATGACATTAAAATGAAAAGATTAGCATTAATTTGCTTCCTTTGCAGAGATTCCGATAACACCTGTATGATTTGAAGGAGGCTCAGGGAGAAATTAGCTGAATGTCAGATGGTTTTTAATAAGGACGGTTATGTGTTTTGCATAACCTGAGTACGAAAAAACATCTTGGGAGGAAACCTTTCAGGAAAGCTTGGCTCAATGCCATTGAAAGACGTCCATTCATTGGTTGGTCGGTGATTCATTTTGATCAGCTACAATCTGGAGAAAGTGACATCACCTCATCATTTGCCCAAACTCCTGTGATGCTTTCACGCTGAATAACTTCACAGATTGATGTGTCCGCGAGGGCTCTTAGTCACCTGCATGGTCATTCGTTGCCAGATCTTGTTGTAGCAACTTGACTTGTTCAGTTTATGGAGGACATTCCACCCCTCATGAGCGGAGCGTCTTCAATTCTAAGCAGGACGTTTGATGTACAGCCACCATTTTCGAGGATCATTACCATATTTAGATCTATGATGAGCTGTCCGACTTCCTGCTCCCTTAATAGTGTTTGTGTGTTTTATGGTTTGTAATTAGAGTTGTTGTCTGTGGCTGATTAGCTTGCTTTGTTTACTGTGCATTACTCTATGATTAAATTGTATTAATCTCAAACTAGAGAAACTGTTACAGCTGCATCACTTCACTGTGGATAAATTGTCATGACACATTTATGGGATTAAATTGGTTTGTGCTCTGATGATGAACACAAATTTTGTTCCAGGTTTCCACAATTCTCTCTGTGACTAATTTGTGATGAAAATATTTGTCAGAGAGAGCTGCTCTGAAAAAACACAATAATCTTAAAATCAATACTTATGCATCATCTTTCTATTCCACATAAAGTGGCTGGTTTGTGTAAAAACTCTGCAAGCGTCTAACTGCAACAAGAAATAAATCAAACAAAAAATGCAGAACTCTATCTAGTTTTGTAACATCTCATTCGTGGAATGATGAGTAATTTATTACAAGTAATTACAGTATAAAATCACTAAAACCAGTGAAAATGCCCTTTTGCATTCCGATGTTATTTGAGTCAGATATTCTGTAAAGAATACAAACAGCACAGCATTTTTATTTGAAAGCAGAAACCCACAGGTATTACTTCAGTTGAAAATATGGGATTAGTGCAGCAGAGCTCAGCAGTTGCATTGGTTGTCTGACATTCATTTCATATCTTACAATTCTCTCTCTCTCCTCTCCTTGATCTTTGAAAAACAAACAATAGCTATGAAAAGCAATCTGGTCCAAATATGGCCTCCATGAATATTTTGACCCCCAAATGACATTACTGCTTGTGGTCAGCAGCAACAACTTCACATCCACAACGATAAATGAATGGGAAATGAAAACAATACTTCATGTGCCATTTTGTTGCAAGTCATAAACAGAAAACATGTTTCCTTTTATCGCTGACCATAAAGGCCACCGTCACTTTACAGCTCATTATAAGCGGACGGATGGATGAAACAGCTTGCCAAAGGTTTCTCCAAATACAGTCTCCTGTTTGGTTGTTAATTGTTTTGTCTCATTTTTGTAAGTTATGGCTGTTTTTGCAATGCATGCAAAGTGGCGGTGAAAAAAATGTGATTATTTGCGGATCAATACAATAAGCAAACTACAACTTTCGTACTTTGACTATACTTTAACTCTACATTGTTATAACTGCTTGAGAAAGATGTGTTTTATGTAATTTCTCACCGATGTCTGTTTTTTGCGAATATCTTCTGAATTTCATCTTACTAACAGAACTGACAAAATTCGAATAATTTTAATCCAGCGTGTGGTAGATGAGCGATCATCTGATCATTTAATTATTTTTTCTTTTCAGAGTGAAGATATCCTTACCTTCTCCAAAAAACACTCAAGGAGGTTTTACTTTTGCAATGTTTTGCATATTTGATCCACTATCAAACTCTTTTCCTGTCTCATCTACTCAAGTTTGAGAAGCAGCAGATTTCCTGGGGTTCCACATGTTTTCTATTCAGATAGGTGTTAATAAAAAGGGACAGGGTTTGGGAAGACAGTGAGGAGTACACTCTGTTGGAATCAAAGACTTACAATAGTTCTGTGATGCTCAGCCACACTGATACAAAATCTAAGGACACTACCAAACCTCAGATAAGTTAAGAATAACCAATATCACTGGCACTTATTTACGGTGGGAGGAAAAAACATGTCACCCATTTCTGTGACAACACAGTACACGGGTAATTTTAATTTTTTTCCCCTTTCCTGCTACAATATGAATTAGTGTATCATAATGTTTTCTATAAATACCAGTTGCAAGTATACAGGAAAAATAACTGAATCCTTTCATTTTACTTCTGTTCATTATGAGTCATAATGGAGGCCGCAAACAGGTTTGGTAAATGAGTACTTGTAGTGTTTTCCTGCTGCAGACCTTATATTTCAAGTTGAAATCTGTTTCAAGCTAAAATATGCTATTTTAAACACTATTTGAGGCTGTGCGGTGTTGAGCTCAGTGGATGCAGGTTTTCTCTCCAACAAAGAAAAGAAAAGAGTGGGTGACCTCACTGATTGAATTCTCCGATGTGTTTGAAGATCTGCTAATCACTAAAACCACTTGTGAACATGCACTCTAGGCCACTGGGCCACCAGGAAGCCTCATCTTGAATGTGTTTTTGCTCAGAGATGTCCTTTATCACACTCTATGCTATTAGCATGCAGAATAAAGAAGAAAAATTGTAATCACAGAAGTCACTCTTGTGAATTTCCCCACTGTGCTACAATCTGGTACTGATGATGTTGGCTTGTGTTTCACTGAGGTCTCTCTGCAGATCGCTCTGGAGATTCAGCTTTATGGCAGCTCAGCCTTTCATATTAGCAGCAAATTGGGGGAGAAAGAAGAAAACAAAGAAAATCCTTTGCTTGGCAGCTTGATAAACTAAACCAGTTAATGTCTGAAGAAAAAAAATGATGTTAAAGACTGAAGTTGTAACTACAACCAAAACATAAATGTGGACTATAAACAGAAATGATAAATTCAGTAAATGTACTCCACTAGTAAGGGAGACAGTGCTTGAAGAGGATGTTAAACAGATTGTTATTTTTAAATCTCATACAAATTAACAAATATCTTAACAATGACACAACAACAAACTGTAAACAGTACAGTTCCCATTACAGATTATACACTATCAAAGTGAACACTTGGAATATAGTGCCTACAAAACAAGATCAGTTTTTCTTAAGTAACACCAAAACAGACTCAGTCAATCTTTCTTTTTCTCCCTGATGTCTCAACAGTGTCAAATTCACTTAACAGTCTGAAGACGTTAAGCAGGACAGCCAGTCCATCAGATACTCTGGATGACCAAACAGCAGCAGTCCTGTCATTTACATCTTGAGATGACCGTAATGTGACTTCAGAAAAAAATGAAATTAAAAATGACTTCAACATTTGGAGCTTGCAGGTCCCAAATGTTTTCATTTTTCAAACTAACATTTAACAACTGGATAAGGCAATTGTGAGTGTATGCGTTGTGTATTTATTCAGTAATTTTTAAGGATAATTCCAGACCCCTGTGTCACACTATTAAAGATCTTTTTAAAAAAATTATCAGTTTTACACATCTCTATCATCTCCGTCTACAAGTTTTTTTTTTTGTTGTTCTTTTGATTGGCAGCCATCACTACTCTCCGACTCTTACCTGTCAGTTTAACAAGGTATGCTGACATCTGAGGATTTGCCAACATTATGCTGCCCGATCATGTTAAAACAAACCAGTCAGCTGGCCATCTTGTAGAACGTGTTATTAAGAGCTCGCCAATTCCACCAATTACAGTAAAACAGGCAGCCAGTCTGCCAGTGAACCAGTCTGGCTGTCGAGTGTGTGCTCATGAAGCATGACAGTGTTTCCACACACCAATTACGGCGAGACAGTGGTACAGCTGTGTGGTGGCTTGGCACTCAGCCACACTATAAGTACCACTATCGAGTGACGGAGGAAGACCAAGTGCACAAGGAGAGCTGTTGAGAGACGCTGTCGTTCTAACTGAGACAGTTAGGATGACAAAGACTAGAGGTGGAAAAAACGGACATGCACTCTTATCCATGTTGATTTAATGATATCACATAAATATGCAGGTTTATTTATTGTGTGTGTCTACATTCATAAGCGGGTGCATACTGACAAATAGGTGTGGGGGGGGGCTTCAGTATAGAGGAGACTGGGATGAAAAGTGACAGGCCTCCCTCATTCCCACTCTTTATTTCTCTCTGTGCTGTCTCTTCTGATCCTGCTAATTATCACAGTTTGACAGTGCAAGAGAGAAGGAAATACAGAGCGTGAGGCTAACAGACAGGCAGGGGAAAACAGACAGGGGGAAATCAGTTTTGCAACAATGAAACAAGACAGACACAGCAAGAGAGAGACGACAAAATGAGACAGAGAGTCTCTAAAGCAGCTTATCAAACCCATTCTATGTTAATGAGAGTATGAAGTTATTACCTTAATGGGGCCTTTATTTCACTCTAAAGCTTATGCAAAGCAGTTGCACAATCACTCACAATCCCTTTGACCCCCACCTGCAATTGTTTGGCAGGGTTGTAATAAACTTTACAATGCATTAAACTTTATGCATAGGTGAGTTGAAATGTACAAAGCAAATGAATAACATTATCCATTTCAAAGCAGTAGGTCATAGTCAGCAGCCACTGAGCTACGTCTGGAAATATTAAATGTTTTATTTTAGCCATTTCAGTAAAA
Source organism: Fistularia tabacaria (assembly GCA_901007705.1). NCBI lineage: Eukaryota > Metazoa > Chordata > Actinopteri > Syngnathiformes > Fistulariidae > Fistularia > Fistularia tabacaria. Next base: position 111,660 of record CAAKHD010003325.1, on the reverse strand, counting down.
AAAAAAAAAAAGGTATTCTGGGTGAATGGGGCCTCCAATCAGTAGCATTTACAGTCAAAACCTGTTTATATTCTCACATGAATATTTCAAGAAAATGTGCAGGTGTTCAAGAAACAGAAATCCAAGCCCATCTTCAAAGATAGACCTGTTTTATTGTGTTAGCAATGTGGGAAGAGCCACTGGTTCTGGAAGAATCTCAAGTTGAATTTTGCAAGATAATTATCGTGGGTGTCAGCAGAAGAAATTTAGAGCACAATGTAAGGATTTTCTTTCCTTTAGCTAGTCAGCCTAAAAATTAATTCAAATTTTACATCATACTCAAATGAACTCAAATCAGCTACATCGGGATTTGAAGCTTGCTTGGGAGTTGCAACAACCTTACCAAAAATCAAAATTCATGGTTGGTCTATACCACTAATCCTGCATGCAGGGTCATGGCAAGGCCACATCTAGAGATGTACAACTATTCACTCATCTGGGAAATCGAGTCTGAATCTCCCAAAGAGAGAAAACCCATAAAGATGGGCAGAAAATACAAACTACAAAAACAGAAACGCTAAAGCCTAACTCGAACTAAGAACCTCTTGTTGAGGCAGCAGCAGTAAACACTCTGCAACCGATGACCATCCCCCCCAAAAAGGAAAGATAAAGGGGAAAAAAAAAAATTAATTCCTCCTGAAAGAGGATGTTGCTTTGGACATGGAGCAGTACCGTTTTGATGGACGTCCTGTCCATCTTGCTATCTAAATCATTCTAATCTCCTCTTTCATCCTTTCAAATTCAATTTAATATTCATACAGAGACTGTATGGCACATTTCAAGACAGGGAGCACATTGGAAATGGAATACATTAGTTTCCATTGTGGTGTGCAGTGCGTCTACCGCTAATGCCGGAGGTTGTGGGTTTAATTTCATTGTCAGGTGGCGCACTTGATAATGGAGATTACTTGTTGAACACAATTAACACTAATTGCAAAACTGCAATTACTGAAGTCTTTTTTAGTACCGGTGGTTTTCTGTTTCGGGGTTGTGATTGTTTTCTGTCTTTTATCTAATGTGGTTGTGATTTGATTGGTAGGGACACAACATGATACCGAAGTTTTACATGTGTCTTCACCCATCCCATAAGTGCTGACGATTATCCCATTTTCATCAAGGCTGCCTATCCATTAAATATTGGGCCAACAGGATGTCATTTAATCACACAGTACTTGAATGTCATCGTAAACATATGTAACTATTAATAGTATCATATGTTATTCATCTTCTTTGACCCTTCGTTATTTACATTATCTGTCATTTATTTTTTTGTAAGGTATTTTTTAGAAGTATGCTCCATCTGTCCTGGAAACGTTGCCTTCCTTTGCTCTGCTATTCTGCACTATTACTTCTTCTATTGTCCCTCATCTTCTTTACCGCCTTATCCACACATCTTCACTTCTAAAGTCCAATCTCTTGCATTCACTTTCACTCTTTCCACATTTACATTTTCTCACCTCTCTGCTCTTCCAATGCAGACTACACTTTTGACCTCGCCATTTCTCAACTGTCTGTTTCATGCTCAAGGGGAAGCTGAGGCTCACTTTGAAGAGTGTGCGGAAAGCCAAGGGGGGAATGGCCAAGGGTTCGATTCCTGGCTCCTCCTGTCTGTGTGCCAAAGTGTCCTTGGGCAAGACACTGTACCCCAAGTTGCTCCCGATGGCCTGGTTAGGGCCTCGCGTGGGAGCTATAAGTGTATGAGTGTGTGTGTGACAGCAATTTAGTGTAAAGTGCTTTGAAGGTATGAAAGTGCTGTATAAGTTGAGACCATTACATCCCACTCTTCATCCCCCCCACAATGCACGGTCAGCTATTGTGCAGACTTCCCCCTGCTCCTTCCTTGCTCGCCTGATCTTCTCTCTGCACCTGAGAATGAAGCTGTCAGCATGCCCGTTGTGCTCAGCTCGTGTCACTGTCAGGTGCACTGAGCCTGTGTCGTCCAAGGGTTTACTCACAATATGCACTCAGGACCGCTCAGGAGTCACAGCATAGAGCGGTCAAAGTGCAGCCTAGTTGGACCAACAAGGCTTTTTGCTCTACTCAAAGGGGCTGAGGGAAAATGACAGAGTTTACGCTTACTGATCCAAGAGTTTGGGGACTACATAAATAAAGCCTATAAACCAAGTATCTTTTTTTCCGTTTGACTTTCCCTTCAGGAGTCACCACAGCTAATCAACCTCAACTATCAACCATCTAATCCTTTTCTATGTTTTTCAACCTCACCTATCTAACCCTGTTCTCCGTATCCAAATTTACTTTATTAAATTGTCACTCTTTGAGGAAAATGGCTTTCCACTGAATGTTCAAGTGTAAAATAGGGTAATTCTGGGAAATATAGTCAAACCCATGGCTCCAAAATTTTATGATGTCACATTAATAAGTTAAATGGTTTTAGTGTGCAAAGTAGAAACAGATGATTGAGAAATTCACAAAAATATTGTTTTAGCCGACATTCTTCGTGTGGTACTTTACATTTTTGAAAGGTGTCTCATTAATCAGCTATGACTCCTTTTTCGGTTTAAAAAATGCACTTGTAAGAGACTAGACTGATCGCTCTGCGTGGGCATGAGTGCACAAACACACACACCAACTTGTTATCTCTTTCTGGATTAAAACATAAACAAATTAAAAATAGACAACATTTCGTGTTTCTCACTTCGCAAATTTACCAAAAGCATTAGACACAGCAGCTTTTAAAGCTGCCATACACAGTGCAGTCCAAAGGTCTCAATTAGGGCACCCTAAACTGGTTTCAATTTTTATTACATTCAGAAGATGAAATATCGATGGTACTCAGCCAGTTTCCTCAATAATCTGTGTCCGTGGCTCCACTCCCCCCAGGCGAGCCCTGACACATTGTCACTCTGGTTTGATAATGTTTACTCAATACTCCGTGTACAAAGACATGGAAACATGAAAAGAGCATAGTATTCTAGACACCATCACTGAATTTTATTATCCTAACATCAATACTTTAAATGGCCCCAAAGGGCTTACACTGACTTTTACAAACTTTTGGGGGATTTTAGCCCGATAGCAGACTCATCATAGGTCCACATTTAATGACACGGTATGAACTTGAGAGACCTAACTTGGCTTCTTCAGAATACAAGACACACACAGACACACACACAGACACACACACACACACAAACAAACAGGAGTGCATGACTCACAAATGAGTCAAGCGATTATAACGTAACCCTTGCTCTAGGAAGCGGTTCTCTATTATTGGATCCATCTTATTTCAATAATTGCTTACATACAAAGAGCCCATTTGGGCAAAGCCTTGACAATTTCAGGTCTGAGTGCTAAGGCAGGTCTGAGGTGTTTTATGACTGCTTCACAACCCTATTTTTTAGGGTTAGCCTTTTCCAAGGCTTTGAGAAAAACACTATACCTACCACGTATATGGCTTTAATTGGCAGGGGCAGAACAGACAGGTACTGGAGTTTATAACTTGAGTTAATCATGGATGATTATTTAATACTTACAGCCAGGAGTATCTGCAGTGAGGAGTGTGCCACCTCTATGAATTGAAAGTCCATCAAACAGCCAGATATAGATATATATCGGTGGTCCTCGGGTGCCCAGGAGGGAGGAGGGGTGATGGGTGTCACCTTGCACCCGGGGCCATTCTCCATCCACCAGGACCGATGCATGGATAGGTTGAACGTCAGGACAAGGTCGGAGTCCTGGCAGGACAGAAGTAGATAGAAGTAGATTATCCTCTCAAACATAAGGTGGCTCAGGAACACGGGGAGGTGGGCTGAATGTCAGGGCAGGGTTTAAAGTTTTAATTAAAGCCAAACTGTTTGTCATATCCAGGTCTGGGAGATGAATAGATAGATAGAGAGAGAGTGCACAAGGCAATGATGTGCCTAAAACTAAAAATAGAGGAAACATTTAAAATTCAAATTACCTGGAATTAATCACATCAGAATCATAAACGATTAGGATTAGGACATGAGGTGAATGGAGGAGGGAGGCAAGAGAGACAAAGACACGGAAACATTTTTTTTTTTTTTTTAAACACAGTGAAGCCAGACACTGGCAACTAGACTCATCTGTCAAGCTCATATTTTATTTCAGTCAGTACAAGCCACCTGGCTGCCCTCCTATTCACTACAATTTCCAAAGGTTTCACAGATTCTGAGCCAATCACAACTAGTTATCTAAAGCAGGGTTGTCAGTTTTGGTCCAGTGATCCATCCCTTCGGCCCTTGAATAATTCAGCATCTGCATTGAGGAACTGACATCAAACTATGAAGACATTTACATCAGAGCAAAGTAGTATCTCTTAGTGCTGGGAATGAAACATTGTGTTGGTCAAAAAAATAATAATTTGGATTTCATGGGTAAACCAGGGAGGTGGAAATGTTGTCTTGAAGCTGATGGAGTTTTTTACTGAGCAATTTGTGAATTACTACAAAGTTAACCGATAATACCGTCACCTCCCCTCAGCATGGCTGGCTGTGACCATGGCCCTGTCTTGGCTGACATCCCAAACTGGTGAATTTTCTCCTTTTGTGATGAAGTACATGATGCTAGATTTCTGAAAGAGTCTGACCATTTCTGGTGCGGCAGCAAAGGAAAAATATTGACACTGTCATCCAAGACAAGGGGCTGATGCTGTCTGTAGGAAAGCCCATCCTCATATGTATTTTTTATCATAAGCTTCAGTTCAATGTGGGCATCCCTTGGATAAGCTTTTCCGCTTTACCAGTTGGTAAGGGTCACCCTTAAGAACAAAACAGACTGCAGGGTTTGATGAAAAGTTTTAGCAAAATTCAAGCACAACCTTCCAGGTCATTCATATATTGTAAAAGATCAAGGTTTTACGAGAGCCCCCATCGATCCTGGCTGATCCAAAACACTCCCTGTCTGGTGGGTATGTCAGCTCAATAACCTACTCGTCTCCACTGCAGTTTTGCCTACTAAGTGACTTAGTGTACGCTCCTGGCTGTGCAACAAGTTTCCCTTTGAGGGAAATAAAGACAACCGATCGTTTAATGCTTGAAAGCTTTGGCGTCAGACTTTGAAAATGTTTTACACGGATTAGAACTAAATACTGGGTTCTTTTTTCACCTCCCCCCCATCATTATTGTCACCAATTTGGTTAATCAAAAGTTTAATGGGCAGATATCTGTAACATTAACCCATTTTAGTATATCTCGGCTGGACTTGATGTTTCGTGCTGATGTCTTGGTAAATTAACACCAGCAATCAAAAATATCAAAGGGCACCTCTCTCTCATATGGCAGGTTTAGACTCTGCTCTTTAAAAGTGACAGAGAGACAAAATCTCCAGTCGAGGAATGTGAATGTCATCACTGTCTGCCAAAAATTCAGTAAATAAATAATAAACATTTCTACCCTACAGTAATTATGTGTTCAACATCTGTTCAAGGTAGAATATTCACCGTAGGTATATTTTTCAAGTTGTGGCGCTCGGCGAGAAATAATCGATGACGGAGCCTTGGATGAGATTATCTTTTAGCATGAGCACCACCATACCACTTTACAACAACCACAGTGCACTTCTGGGGCGCATGTATACCTCTGGCTTAAGCCACGCCCCCCAGCCCTGAGTCCCGTGGGGTGAGAGGCCACGCCCCTCAGTGTCCACCCCAAAGATTTCTTAATTCAGCTCAGATCATTATTTTGGTTTTCATACCTACAGGGAGACGGATCATTGCACAGGCACGTGTGCATACACACATGTACTCGCACACACAGCTATAGCACTGTTTTCCAAATCGAAGGATTTTATGTTTTTTAAGAATGGGATAAATCTCAAGAATTAAGCACTCTTTATTTGTCCACTTCTTCGGGATGATGCATCTATTTGTTTACAGCAAATACAGGAGGGGGGAAAAAACCCGGAAAGGTCTCATATTATAGGCTATATCATGTTCACGAGGAAGCATTTTATAACTATTATTTTACTTATTCCATTGAAAAACGCACATATTAAGCAAAAGCCTTAAGACCCTCCATCAACACCCGAGTTCACTGGAATTAAAAACTGTCCTTGTGCATGACATGTTTCAAATGACTGTCACATCCCTCCTGTTCTTAATTTCTTCCCTTTCTCCTCACTAATTAATTTATGTTGTGGTTTCTCTTCCCTAGCTCTCTTTCCTCCCTCTTTTCTTTTTTGGTCCCTTTCTATTCCAGTATAATGAGTAAATGCCTCATTAACACGGAGCTCTGATTAATGCCATCTCCCCTTGTTGTGCTTCTCTTTTTAATGAGTAAAATCTCTCTAAATTTCTGCCTCCCTCTTTGCCATCACTCTCCCTCCATCTGCCTCTTACTGTCACAGCAACACCCTCTCTCTTCCCACACACACACTTTTTAGCATTATTTCTTTGTGTTTTTTTTCCGTTCTCACTTGTTTCTTCGTGTTCAGTGGCAATGGGAGGGGGCAATAATTATTTCCCCACAATGCTCGCTCCATGCTTTCTCAATGAGCCTCTCAAACACACACGAATAAAAAAGTAATTATCAGTGGAAAGCTGAATTTGGCAAAATGTCATTAAGACCTTCCATGCTGCAATGTGAATACTTCAGTATACTCTCATTTTGTGACTGCAATAAATAAAATGAGGAATCTGTCTCCGCTTGGCAAGCTGTTGGTTTGGCAAAGTAAGTTGTGCTATCCGCTTGTGGAGTAAAAAACAAAATAAGCTCTAACTTTATTCAACAAAGCAGAGGCTTAATTAATTTACTAAATGCTTTGGTGGGGACAGCACAGGGAGCATTTTTTAAAGAGGCTCTGACATTATAAGCTTTTAATTAGAATTTTCTTTTAAAGAGTTGTTTGGTGTTGCTCGGGACTGCGTTCATATTTACTTGACAGATCAAACTCTGAGGACAAGCAAATGCCCCACTTCCAAACAGAACGCTTCACGCTTGCTTCAAAGTCACAGGCAATGATGGGTTCGGCCTAAGATTGGCAATGGAGTGTTCTTCTAATTTCGAAACATCTCAGTAACTGAAAGGGACACAAGTTGGAATGGGTACTTGATAATTAATTCACCTTCTCCGTCTTCTCTGTCTACTGTTAGTGCCACCACCACATTTTCAATTGTTGATTTATGAAAACAGAGCAAATGAAGAATACTTGAAAAATCAAAAATCAAAAATAAGGATAATAAATAAACAAACATGTAGCCTCTGCTCCTGCACTGGTCGTACCAAACGATGTGTCAGACTAACACTAAAAGAGGTAGCATTGGTCCTGGAATTAATCCAGGGAACGCTAGATTGTCATGGAAAACAGCTACCACATATCTTTGTTTGATCAGAGAAATGTGTATTATTTCTTGTTTTGCACTGGTAATTATGCATGTAAAAATGACTTCTTCTTCTTCTTCTTCTTCTTCTTCTTCTTCTTCTTCTTCTTCTTCTTCTTATTATTATTATTATTATTATTATTATTATTATTATTATTATTATTATTATTATTATTACTACTTTGAGCTATTGTTGAAGTGTGAAGGCTGTCAGATGGGTGCATCAAGCCCAAATCTTCACTGATTGATTCATCATTGGCATTTACTCTCCTTGTCTATTTTTCTGCAGCCTATGATGCAGGACCATATCTTCTAAGTCTCCTTGGATTTTGATGCAGAATCTGAATTAATAAAAAAGGTCATCTCTTACAGTGAAATGGATGCCTTCACTATACAGACTAAAACCAAAGATTTTGTGTCAGGTTGAGCTGATAGATTTTTGCAGGTTGGTGTGGCTGTAATAATAAGTTCGGGTGTTTACCCGTGGTTAATTAAAGCTGAGGATATTAAGCTAATCTAACCAGCTCAGCTGCGAGCCAAGCGTTATATTTATTGGGATCGATCTCATATAATGATCTGCAATAAAGCACACAAGTGTATTTCCTAAAATGCTATTTAAAGTCAATTTCTTTTAGCCACATCAATATATAACAAATCTAATAACAAAGGGAGCCCGCAAATAAAAGAGCACACAATTGGTGGTCTTTAACTGTGCCTGAGGATGCTGGATTGGAGTTCACTGGGGTTACTGGATCTGTAATATAGCTTGGAAAACCACAGTATTATCTGTTTCTTTTCATCCAGCAGTGAGCCACCACAACAACGCACCATCACCAAAGATGGAACAAAGAATATCCATTGAAAAAAACAACAACAAACCCGTTATAATTCCAACAATTTCATGGAAAGGTTGCAGGATAACATTTTTTTCCAGGTGGGAAATCAGATTAGGAGAATAAACTCAAATTGCTCCAGAAAACAAAACAATTAAATTGCAGCTATGTTCTAGCTTGATGTAATGCATTTTTTTGCTCATCTGGCAGATTTATTAACCCTATAACCAACCCTAACCCTAAACCCCCAAAACACTGAGATGTTTCCAACCAATCAGTCTGGTTATAAATGGATAATTTTGCAAAAATATCTGCTCCACAAACAATTCTATTTCTAAGTGGTATTTGTGGAAGTGCGAGATTCTGATCAAATCTTCAGACAATAGGTTGTATTCTCTGCTTACCACCACACTCCGGCGAGTCCTACCACCACAAACACACACCCTCTTGGTCTCTCACACACGCACTATAATTTCAAGTGAGCTGGTTGAGGATCATGCACTCATACTCTTAGGTCTTTGTCTCTGACTATGGGCTAGTGCCGCTTCAATGAACCACGTCTGTTTCTATCTGACTTTCCTCTCTCCCTTGCTCCCTGTCTCCACTCATCCCTCTCTCCCTCTCTATCACCCTCTCCCCTTAATTTCCCATTTCTCTATTTTCCTTTGTCTCCAGCTCCTAAGGGATGTAGGGGAAAAGTCATTTCAGAATGGTTCTTCCTCTCACTGTCTGATTGTGAACAAGGGAGCAGTTATGCCCTTTAAATGGATGGATAGATTGATGGCTGGATGTATGGGGCACTGGGTTTTCCCTGTTTGGAACAGCATCTGCTTTATGCGCATAAAGATTCACAGCAATGCAACTTGTGACGCAAACTAAATTTTATATTCAGGAGATACAGGGCACTAAAATAGAATACAAGCTCCAGCAGTCATGTATTGAGAGAGTCAACCAGTAAAAAATTAAATAGTTTGACATCCTGACAAAACAACACAGGTGGACAGAAAGACTGGCAGATCATCAAGCTTAAAGGGCAGAAAAATGGAGAGAGAACAATATTAGCTTTATTCTCACTAAAGTCAATTTTTCACTCTATTTAACCCAAACTCTATCTCTGTCCATGGCTCTGTCCCCTTCCCTCTCTGCTTTCCTTGTGTGTAAGTGTGTCAGTTATATTACACCAATATCATCAGTCACGCTGCATCTCCCTACATTGTTTTGTTTTGATTTCCCAGGGGTGTTAGATGAGACCTTAACCCATAACGCCTAAAGCACCTCTCGCCTATCAAATTGGTTGGGGGTGAAAATCCTGGGTCCGTGTGTGTGTCCAAATGTGCAGAGTGTGGATGGTATAACGGAATTCAAGTAGAAATAAAATCTATGTCCTGACCTTGACCTTAACCATAACCACACCAGACTTATTAAAATCTCTAGGCAAAGACCTAAAAACAATTTTAACCTGCAATCTACCAGATTGGTGGCCAATTATAGATCTTCTACCCCCCATCCCCCAAGTGGGATTCACAATCTTATAAAGGAGAGGCATTGCTAATACAAGTTTTCTGCAAATTAATTGGTTTATAGAAGACCCACTAGCCACACCTCAAGCAATAAATCACAATTCTCATTAATGAGGATTTCCATTTTACTTTTATCCATTGAAAAAAAGATATTTTACACATGAATAAAGCAGCAGAAGGTTTTAAGCTGCTTTTATAATAAATGATGAAAAGATTAAGTATAATGAAAGAGACAAAATGATCACCTGGTTCCGCTTTGTGACAATGGATGGTCACTTGAGTTTTGGGGTTTATTTTCCCCAGTTATTCTGATATTGTTTCCATTTTGCTGTGATAAAAGCTGCAGACACTAACCTGGCCAGAACTAAAGGCTGGTAGACAAGGTTCGAAATTGCCTGCTGAGCAGCTAAAAAACCTGTAGAGGTGGATAACAGTGCACAGGAAAGTGCATTTAATTTACCCCAAAGACACTGCTCATACAAGAAAATAAAATGATACATCATAAGTTTTTTCTTGTTGTTTTATCTTTTTTAGAGATGTCATTACATTTTCCTCCCAAATCATGAGTACATCCACATCAATGACTTACTGTATACATATCTAGAGCAGATATCCTCCTCCATATTTGTTTCACTGGATGTCATGAAATTATCAGAAAGGATTTCCCTCCAAAAATCAGGCAATGCAAACAACTTGGAAGCCGGTGATAATCGTCCATTTCATATACTTTTTTAATCATTTTGTTATGTCTCTCAAAGTCAATGCCAACAGAACAGTGTTAGAGCGCTGTTTGAAAGAAGACAGATGGAATTTATAGAATAGATGTCAAAGGGTTCAACGAATTAGTTGGTGGCAATGAGTCTACAGAATTGGGGCAGGAAATGGCAAGTCCACCCGGGTGTCATGGATTATGGCTGATAGTGGAATCAATGAAACATTATTTCACTCCAGTCAGTTAGTTTTTGACTAGGGGAAATTGGGTATGTGGTTTAAAGGCATGGTAAACATCTTAAAAATCAAGATCTGATGAATAAACAAAAAAAATATATAACTAAAAAAGAAATCAAGGAATCAGTTGGACTGCATGAGGCAAGATCTTGTCAGGTGTTCACAACAGCACAAGGAAAAAAACAAAACAAGAAAAAAGCAACCCTTCATTAGCACATGAAGCTGCACCACCCGGGCGATCAGAGCAAATTACCAGTAATAGCAGCTCACGACTCAAATGATAAAGTCCACTGGTAGAGTCGTCCCAGTAGAAGCATGTTGATGGAAACAAGTAATTTCTGGCCATGATTTCAAGAAAAGGTTTCATTGATCATTAGTTAGTTCAGGTAGGACAAAAAGAATCAGGTTTTATCAAGAATGTATATATATGAATACAGTATATTCATATAAATATGAATATACTGTATGTTTGGGATGCTCACATTTGTTGACTGAGTAGTACATAATGAAAACTAAGAGGAGCAAAATTAAAAGACTATTAGTATCCAGACTGCATAGCACCAATAATCTGTATTTTTTCTCAACTTTCTTCAATAATAAATTGCATGTTTTTCAGCTTGATTTACTGTCATATTTCTTCAGCAATATTTTGGACAGTAAAATGCCTCCTAAAATGCATTAACAACAGCAAATATTGATGTTGACGTAAAAGTCATGCAAAGAGGGATTTTTTTTTTTTTTTGCTGACACTCTTGAGTTCTTTCTTCCTTACCTGCCCCATCCCCTTTTTCTACAGCCTTCCCCCTCTGAGGCCTCATTCAATAACACAACATCTTTTATAGTTCACATCATATCCTCGCCTATTTAAACCTCACAATCTCCCCATACACCTTCTCTACACCCGGTTGTTCAGCCTTCTTCAGTCCCTGTCTCTTCTCTCCTATCCCTTTTTCCATATGTCATTTTACTACTTCCCCTGCGGTCACTCTGTCACCATGCTCATTGTGTGTTCAGACTAAAATTAGAGAGACAAGCAGATTTGGGAATCAAAATGGAACTGATTTGAGTCTGCGTCTGTGTGTGTCTGTGTGTGTCCCCCTTGTGCTTGACTGATAAATGGATGATACATTCTCCAACCACTGGCAGAGCAAACAGATGCCGACCCCCCCCCCCCCCCCCCCCCCCCCCCCCCCCCCCCCCCCACACCCCCCCCCCACACACCTCTCACACCCCCCCCACACACCCCCCCCACACCCACCCTCCCCCCCCACCCTCCTCCCACACCCTCCCCACACACACCATCCTCACACACCATCCTCACACACCATC
>CAAKHD010003325.1:54444-99671 GCA_901007705.1 Fistularia tabacaria | reverse complement strand
CCCCAGAAAAGGCGGATGAACTCCCCACCCCCTCCGGCTGCACAAAAAGTCCCACCCCCCCCCCCCCCCCCCACCGAAACACACACACACACTTTCACACGTACCATATGCAAAGTGGATGTGGGATGGCCCTCCCACACAACACCAACTCCACAGTTGATGACTGACAGCTGAGTGTTGTGTGTGTTGTGCTACTGTATGTGTATGTCATCTGGCGCCCAGAAGGTGGCTGCATCTTTTATGACATAGTGGACTGTTGACAGTTAGCTGTCTCAGTAAGTGTGTGTGCATGTATGTTTGTGTGTGTGAGACAGAGATAGCAAGTGTGAATGTGTTTGGGTTTTCGTAACATGTTGACAGTTCTCTCTCCACAGGCTCCTCTCCAAATCCGTCAGGGGATGCACATCAGAAATCTTTTTAAAGATTAATTTTATAGCATTGCCGCTATATTAGATAGTGCAGTAGGGAGTGACAGGAGGAGCGGCAATGTGACGGACTGATATGGTATGAATCTCAAGCTTAAACTCAAATTTCTGCCAAGAACGGATGTGCCTCTTATCTTGCGTCTGGGGATCTACAGTGGCCTCCTGGAAGCCCAATGCACATATACAAGATAGAATCCTCTATCAAACAAATCAGTTGCAAATGCAAAAATGTGTTAACAACACAGAGGAAGATTAATAACTTCCTTTTATTATACATGACAAATTATAGTTCAGGGGTTTTCCTCAGAAGTGTGCTATATATGCTGCTGGATTTAAAATACTACAGAGATGCGAAATCGTTCGCTCTTGCACAGGATGCCATTACTGGGCGCAGCCTCAGATAGATATTTAGTGTTCTTCCGAATACTTACAGTATAGTGTTCCATCAAGTAATTTGCATAACATATCTTCAACATGAAATATGTTAGGCGCATGGATAAAATAAAATGAATGAATTTTGATGACAGTAAACCTCTAAGTACATTTTGAGACCAGGCTTGATCTAGACTTAGTGAAGTTAGGAAATAACTTCACGATACATAAGTATAAGTGTGAAGAGTCTGAGGAAAATAGCTTATCTTGTTGATCCAATATTTTCACCTCAGTGATTATTGGAAATTTTTCATTCAGTCCAGGTTAAAGTTCATGACAGAAGTCTAATAGTATAAAAACACATGTTAAATGCAAAGGGATCTGTTAAATGCGGCTACTCTCAGAAGTTTGCAGCATGTTACTTCATATCAGATACACATTGTGGTTTTTAGAAATCCATTTTGTGTAAACTCACATGCAGGTGAACACTATATCCAAATGGTTCTTGAGCAAACTATATGTTGATACAAAACTGCTCACACTGGCCAATAGGAGCCAAAATAAGTAAATGAAACTGAAGTTGTTTCTCAAGTGAGGCAAATATCTCAATCAAAACATTTCCACCAAAATTTGCAATATATGCTGACTCATCTCTGAAATGCAATGCGTCATTCTACTCATGATGTCTGAAGAAATCCAACCCAGATGAACCTGCATTTAGAATCAGCGCACAGTAAATTAGTCAGCCCACAGAAAGTGCATGCTGTGTCTTGGCAGTTTCCAAAGATCGTGATAAACTGATCGCAAAATTAGAGCAAGCCACCAACCTGTAACCATAATTTATATGACCTCCACTAAATGGAATAATTCATTCCCTGGCATGATGGAATTATGGAATCACTAAGCAACATTCTAATCAATCTAGAGTTTAGCCATCAGGGGAAGACATATACATGCTGATAAGGTGTCACACAGCAGTAAGGCAAGGAAGTAATTACTAATGCAGCAACTTCATTAAGTTGTGGATTTCTGAGACAGGACCCACTGAATATGTGATTTCAAGGCCTTCTGGCTATTCAATGCATCCTGGAAGCCTCTCTGATTTGTTTGAAAATAACTCATTTTGCATTGCATGCTTGTTCATTTTTATAAAGATGATCTTGGGAAAATTCATGCAATAAATAGTCATCTGGCACATAGTGACAAATCTATAAATGGACTAAAACTACGGATGTCACAAAGGGATGGCTCATGCATAAAACTACTACAGAAAAACATTTTATGAATCATGCTGTCATAAGAGAGAAATTTAACAGATCTTTTGTTTCCAGTTTGCTCTCCAATGAATAAGTGAAATTTACACACTGGGAACTGATTGAAGAAAAGTAGCTGAAATGACATAACACGGGACAAAAAAAGATTTTAATGTGAAATAGAGGAAGAGGGCTAAAATATTACTCTCAAAATATATCTTCTGCAGTTGTCACACATACAAATGAATAAACCTGTCTCTTCTTGCAAATCTCCTCCCATGTTTTTCCAAAAGTTCCCCTTTTCCGTCAACCTGCCCATAAATACATAAGTATCAGTGTGAAGACTGCAGCTTGCTATACTGTGCTACAGCGGCGGACCCGAATGCACATTAGGCAAGCCTGTTTATAGACAAGCCATGCTATGGTTTTCAGCACACATTTTAACAAAATGAACTTGTATGTTAGTTCACTTCCTTTAAGGCTGATAGATTCTCGTGGGACTCATTGTGGCATTGAATCGCAATGATCCATGTGTCTGACTTCACAACTTATAAGTAAGCTGAAAAACATACAATGCATATCTGCTCTTTTCCACTCATCAATCCTACTTTTCACCGTCAATATCTCATTCACCTTTTGTTTGGTAAATCTAATAACTTGAGAGAACACTCTGCTCTATAAAACCATGAAATACTTGCAGCTCACCCATGATCATTAACTAGAAGTGTCCTGTACACTAGTTTGATGCATTGCAATCCTAATGTCACCGTACAAGAAATAGAATGAGTTTGCTTTCTATAGTTGCATTACTTTCCATCATTTAATGTGGCATTCAAACATATGTAAATGTGATTATATAAATGCAAAATATTAAAACTGGCTTCTAAGTATGTAGTGCATCTCTGACAGTCCGATCAGTGTTCCAATAAACCTATACTGCTGCTGGCACTTGGTATGCATAATCTGGGTATCAGGTCATGGATAAAGCAGAATGTTGGCATTGGAAAACAACATCAAAGCTATCAAAGCTACAGTGCATTTCCAAGAGTCATTGATAGCCCACTGTGAATTACAGAGAGGCTTATTCTCTGCCTCTCACATACACAGAAAGATGTCAAATCTCTATAATGAAGAAAAATGGGATCTGTCGCACCCACTTTTGTCAAGTGACCCCAAAGTAATGGCGAGAGTGTATCAAGTAATTTATTAAATCGGCACAAGCTAACATCCCATATGTGAGGTTCTGCTCTTTGAGTTGCTGTTGACTATGAAAGCAATGCTGTCTGTACAGGGTCACATTTACCCAAGTCTTGACTTTAGAAATATTGAAGAGGAGTGAATAAAAAGGAAATGAGAAGGTACAGGACAGATTCATATGGCACTGTGCAAAACAACTTGAATAAGACTTGATTATAGGGAGAGCAGAGGGAGAGGAGGGACGAATTACATGGAAATGAAGAGAGGGAGAATCGGGGTAAGAGAGTCAGAGAGACTCATGTTGGGAGAAGAAGCTCGAGCAACTAATGGAGGGGATGTGGAGATGTTTGTTTAAACCACCAACCTGTCTAAACAAAAAGCACACCAACATTTCCTAACCAGCTGCTGGGATAATCCGTGGACTCAGTGCAGCTCACTTTACTGCTAATCTTTCATTTCTGTCTCAAGCATACATTTATTTTATTTTTTCCCAACAGCCCAAATCTTAATCCGTACACCATATTTTGGCTTTTTCTTCATGATTTGGACTTTTATTTCCAGCTCTTATGTCGGTAATGTTAATTTAAAATTTTGGTTATCTCATGTCACATTTAATCATTTCATATTTATTGCTTTCAGTCTATGTTTCTTGAGAGAGTTCATGTTTTTCCATATATTTTTAATTAAATCAAGTCTCTATCAGTAACTTTTCTTTCTGATATCCACAGCTACCATGGTGACTCAAATGGTTCAAAACTGATTAATATCGGAGAAGGTACACATCACTGTATAAACCTAAAGTCAGAGAGGCCAGACTGAGATAGTTTGGATATGCACAGAGGAGGGATCGTGACTACCTAAGTAGGGGGATTCTGAGGCTGGAACCGCCAGGGAAGACACCTAGAGGAGAAAAGAGGAGATTTATGGATGGAGTGAAAGACGCCATGAAGTTAGTTTGTGTGAGAGAAGAGGATGCAGTGGAGACTGTTGGATGGAGGTGACTGATTTGCTGTGGTGACCCCTGAAGTGAACAGCCAAATGGAACTGAAGATGACATGTCACTTTACTAACCTAAATGATAAGTTCTTTTTTTATCGACTAAATGATGCAAACACCTAATAAGCAACTTAAAGGAAAGCTAATTGGCTGTATGACATAGATAGTTCTATTTGAAATTTCTGCAATTCCACATCACATTTGGAAGAACACAGGACCTTTTTATGATCTAATTTCATGTTTTTATTTAAAATTTTCAGACCAACTGCAAGCTCCTGAAATTACTCAAAACTGACATTAGACTCTTTCTACATTTCTAAGTGTTGCCTCATTGTCCAAATGCAATGCTAAAAAAAGAAGAAATTATTCATAAACCTACTTTCAATACTTTATATCAATGTAATTTTTGACACACAATTTAAAAGCGCCACATGAGCAAAAACCCCTTTATTATTTTGCTGGCTTTATGTTTGATACAAAGCAGTCATTTGTTGGAATGTTTATGTGCTCCGAACCTGAAATTCTCTGAAAAATAGCTGTACATTCACAAGCACAGACAGAGGTGCTGGGAGACCAAACAGTAAACTTTTAAAAGGAATATCCAATACACTGAGATCCATACAAGATTCTTTGAATCAAATAAACGCCAAGTTTTCATTCACTATACCTTCATAAAGGAAGAACCGTCCTCCCAATGGGACAAGCTTCAGTATGAATATCAATGCAATCACCAGCACAATCAGTGTTATGTTACTGCCTCTACTATGAATCCTAGTCCAGTGATGCTCAGTGTGAGATCACCGCAAATAGTAAACATAGGCTGAAATAAATTACAAAAAAGATACAATCCTAATAGCCGACCTGTACCTTTCTTTTATTACCTTATGCATCCATACACATACACACACAAACTTTATATGTTTATATATAAGGCATTAAACGAAAGGTACAAGTCAACTATTAGGATTGCTGTCATAAAGTGCAACTCCAAATGCCCTAAGTTATCAAATCTCACAATACTCCCTTGTGCCACATCAAAATTATCATTTCTGAAAATTGAGTACAATGCTTGAATGTGTATCAAAGACTTCCATTTGTACACAGCCTCTTCAGGTCAAAGATTACTTCAGTGATGAAACGTAGGAGTCCCTGTTCCATAAGAGAAAAAAATGTAATAGATCTAATCCTGAAAACGACCGATTACAGACAGGGAAATATTTCACCTTTTTTTTTTCATGAACAGCAATGTGTCCGTCAAAGTGACCATCTCTTTGGGGCATGTTGGGAATTACTTTGGGGGTAACTATTTGTGTTTCCATGGCAACAAAAGCAAGGCACAGAATAAGTTCACAAAGGAATGAATGAGGAGTGCATTATCACTATCCCCTTTTCAGTTTTATATAAACCCCACTAATGTCTCTAATGAAATATGTGTCTTGATCAGTAACATCATGGCTTGACTTTTGGTAACAACCTGCATAACCATGTCACCAGAAATCCTACACATAAAAATTACAATAGCAACAAAGGAAGGATGTATTTGGATAAATCCTCTTACAGCTCCATGTCAACCCCAACAATGAAAATGTTAGAACATTCAGTTTAACTTGCTGCTGCTATTGTTTCAAGAAACCATAGGAACAAAAGTCACCACTTAACATGCTACAAACTCATATTGTGATCAAACCAATGTGTTTAAAGGAGGCTAATTGCAGATAATCTTAAATATCTGATGTCCACTCCAACATGCCATGTAGCAAGCATATTGAACATTTCTTTAGGATTTTTCCAGTTTGATATGTGGCCTGATGTAATAATAGCCGCCAGGTCGGCAAACAACTCTCCAACGGAATGTGATGGATTTGCACCTCATACAACAGCTGGTGATTCCGGGCAGGATGGGAAGTGGCTGTGGCTTCCAGTAACTAGGTCAAGGTTGATATACCCTTGAGCAAGCTATGTGTGAACACACAGATATAGAAACACACACACACGCACACACATACACTCACAAAACTGTACGGCATCTGGTTAAATATTGCTTTCCCCTGACTGGTCAGTTGTTAATAGAAAAATGCTTTACTAATTACTACACCATTTCAGCCTCATTAGAAAACAGATGTGTTGTTTCTTGTTTAGAGGAAATAGAAGGCTTATATTAGTGGAGCATAAATTAGACATTTGTTTCATAAAACCAGTGTCATTGTATTCCTTAACCTTTGTTCTGTCATTATGCTGTTTCCTACTGACTTTCTGACATGCTCTTCATCAGACTAGAAAACTTGATTTACAGCAATGAAGTTGTTGCACCTCTTCAATCAAACCACGAGGAAAAGTGAGGGATGTAAATATTGTTAAAATCAGAAATCAATGAAGATGCAATTTTCTAGAGAGAAGCAAACAGAATATTGGACAACTGTTGACAAACAGTCAAACTTCTGCCACAAGGTGAAGTGCAGAATTTGTGAGTCTTATGGAGAAAAGGGGTGGTGTTTGATGGAGCAGGAAAAGTAGCTGAAGAATATACCAATTATGAACATATCAATGATAAAACATACCAGTGCTGCAACTAATACAGCCCATGAAAACTGGAAATGCAAACGAGATGGGGATAATGAGAGATTACGAGTGGGGATAAATCTGCGATTTTGAGCGATTCATTACATTCATAGCAGACGTGTCAAATAGATCAAGTAATTTAATGCGAATTGTGATGGTAACGCTCCAGTTTTTTTCCAACACCAAACAACAGAGTGTAATCAGCCTTAATCAGCACTTTCATCAGCGGATTTCTTCTGTTTATGGAAGTGCTGATTGGCCTTAATTAATTGCCCAAGTCATGATTTAGATCAACACATTTCACTGGCTCAGCAACAGCAATATTTCTAACAGTGAGTCCGTAAAGCCTTTAAAATGAATTTGTTAGAGCCAAGTAACCTGACAACCTCAGCTAGCCTTATATATTTTTAGCATCAGGGTAGCACACAAATGCAAGGCCCAAAATGTTCGCATTATACACATATAAATACATATCTCCCTTTTAAAATTTGTATGGATATTAAATGTAAAAAGAAATAACAAAAAAAACACTCAAACTATATGAGAGGAAACAACTGACTGGTTGCTATATCTACTTGTTTTCAGTCACTGGCCAGATTATGACAAAAGGAATGGCATTTTTTAAAAATGCTTAAAAATCTTTATTCCTCCAGAGTGTTTTGCATTGGTTCGGTGTTTGAAGAGGGAACCGCTTAGGGGGTCTGGCACCTGCCTATTTTCACAGCTACATAACAGTGGAAGAGCCTTGAAGTTATGTGACAGTCTCTGTAAAAATCAACTGGAAGAAAGCTGTGTCAACTATTTCTATAACTGTGGTCATCAAGTTAGAAAGCAGTAAAGATTATTTTTTACTCACACTGTACCTTTTAGCAACACTTTCCTGGAGAGAGTTCATTAAGCAGATGTCATTCAGGTTTGATTTTTGACTGCACAGGATAGCGTATATTATTTTCCCTACATTTGCATCCATGATTTGAGCTTGTATACCAATATGTATAAAATCTGCCCCATTGTTCTGGTAATATTTGCAGCAACGTAGGGAGTATGCAGGTGGCACATTCAGCACTTGTGTCACACTTAGGGTTGGTGATGGCTCTGATTCATTAGGTGTCAGGAAAACAGCAGTGACAGCGCTTGGCTCGGACTAGGTTTTGGATCTACCTCACCACAGATTCCTAAATCAAAACTGCAGAGACAAAGGTCTGGTGGAATTTTGCTAAACCCGTATGATTTTCTGCTCTTCGATTGAACAACCCAAATATTGTTTAATGTGCTGGCCAAATAAAATGAGGTGGCACTGCCTGGGAGGATCAGAAAGTTGGTGGGGAATTATCCACCGGCTCGCCCCCAAGATAGCGACGAGTAAATTTCACCCAGGTTGCAGTCATATTCAGGAAGAGGCACAACAATACATGCTGGCTGAAAGCTGTAGCCGGCATGGATATTGCCTGCCTGGTTTAGTTGAGCAGTGTCACATTTGTACCACAAGACCGTGTAAATGCCACCTTAGGGATGCAGAATTCAAACATTCTGTATGCCACGCTGCAAATGCATGGTCTTGATATTTCTGGCATTACTCGGGTCATCGCTCTGGAGACAGAAGCGTTCAGAAATAATCAAGGGGAAGAAAGAAAAAGTCCTTACTCTGGATAGATCTCCAACCTCCAGGTAAAAACAAATGATGAAAACATTCCAGGTCATCCAAACAACCAGCCAGGCAGCATACTGTGGAGACAGGCAGAGACAGAGGCAGGTAAAGTCTATTCCTCTTATGGAGAATTATAGGATTGTTTTTTTGTTGTTGTTGTTGTTGTTGTTGTTTCATATAGTTTAAGCCCAAAAAAGCATTGATCATTTGCATTTGAGGTCAATTTAATGGAAAGCTAGGACAAGAGGAATGTAACTTTTGATGGTTGAAAGGCATAAAATGAATACTAGCAATTGATTCAGAGGGGTTTATTTCAGGCGTAGAAACATCTAAAAAAAACATTTTCTAATTGTCAAATATTCAGTTTTTATCCAGTACAAAGTGGTGAAAAATTAAATATTGATAACAGTAACAGAGGAAATGTTGTCATTTAGAAATGTAGCAAGAGAAAGAAAATAAATCCAAAAAGACAGAAGGTGAATTGTGAAAAAATGAAACTGGTTTAGTTAATAAATAAATATAAACACAAAAATAATAAACATTACTCACTTTAGGCTGGAAGGCAGAACATGTTTCAAGTGTGAGGAAACAGTAAATTCAGAAAAACTTTCCTTTTCAACTTCAGACAATTGCTTGTTGATTTTGCGGCACTACCTAGCTTTTTAATAATCTTCATAAATCCTTCCTTGGCCCATGCAGATCTCCTTAATTGTGAACTTAAAAAAAATGGACTAACAGTGATTAAATCGTATCCTTTGTGGAGTTAAAAAAAAACATATTTACTCAAATCTGGATCAGTCAAACTAGACACACTAAGCCGACGAAGGCATCATGTAGCGGAGACAGCTAGGTGTATACAAGTTCTGCTGCTTTCAAGTAAATAAAAAGACCAAATTCTAGATATGTGTAATTGAAGACAAATGGGGGGCAAAAACACAAATGATAAAGAATTCTAATAAAACTACACTCTACTTAGAGTAAATTTATATTTGTACATATATTCATATATTCTATTTTTTGTGTTCTCCATATTTAGCAGGTTGGAAATAAATCTAGTTAAAAATGTAAATGTATGCAATGAAAATCTGTGGCTCAGACAAATTAACTTCTCTACACAACAATTGTTTTGGTGCAGTTTGGATCTGGAAATTTTTATATCTTAATTTGGACAGTCATATTCCATCACTGTCCAGTACAATGGAGATATTCACCCACTCGCATTCAGACCTCATTATTGCATGTGCAGAGGCAAGTAGGCTGTAGACTAATGAGACGCTGTTTTTAGATCTGAGGCAATTGAAATATATAACAGTTCGTTCACAAGTGTATGTGCACATATCAGATATTCCTAATGTTGTTGGCACACTAATTTTCTGACACAGTGAAGTTATGCAGAGCGACATCCTTTTCAGGCACAAAAAATAAGGGTGAAAACACAGCTTTGCAAGGTTAAAGTAATGTAAGAGTCAGTGACGTGTGGTGAGGTTCATTGTTGGTGAAGCACTGACTTCATCACAATCAGAATGAGTGGCTCCGAGCCGTTTTATGATCGCTCAGCACAAGAAACTAGTAACACACATACAGTTGTTGACAAAAAAACACTGTACATTGGAAATGTAGTCCATATAGCAAAAGTGTTTAAACATTTTAATTGCGACAGTGAGACAGCAATAAGGTCTTAGTGCAGAGCATGCCAGCAGTCGGCAGTCAGCCGTCACTGCGCAATCTATGTTGAGGTTCAACAGTCTGCGGCCTCACCGCACGTCTCTTCTCAGTATTTGAACAGTAAATGTGAAAATCCAGCGATTTTGAATAAAAAAATCTAATACTGGTGAAGTTAAATGAAAAATACCTTTAAAGTGCAAATCACTGATAAATATAACCATCACATTTTTTTGTTCATTTTACATTTATTTCTTTCCAAGATTGGCAAGTGAGGCATGGCCTCTCCTGCCTCCCCTGACTGCACATCCCTGGTAAGGGTAGGCCTTTTTTGGCAAATGCAGAGGTGTGTGTGTGTGTGTGTGTGTGTGTGTGCGTGTGTGCGTGTGTGCGTGTGTGCGCGTGTGTGTGCGTGTGTGTGTTGAATCAACCCACCCCGGTGACATATCGTGGTCTGAACTGAATCGTTCCGAAGAGGCCAAGGATGACCACGATAATGTGGAGGAAATTGGTCAAGATGGGAGCCCACTGGTAGCCCAGAAAATCAATGATCTGACGCTCCAAAACACTGACCTGAGGGGAGAAGTAGGGAAGAACATTAGTGGATTGAAGCAACAAATCTTTACAGTTTGTGTGGTAGGGTTCAGCAAACCAGACTTCTTTGGAATACATAACATAACAATTGACACAATGGAAACATAAACTAAAGTTAAATGGTGGCTAATTTATATGAAGCATTGTTTCTCCCTGACTGTGTGCTGCAAACTGGACAAGTATCTTCATATCATATTTGTCCATGACAGAGGCTTTTCCATCATTGGACTGCTGAAACTGTGTTCTGGAATGGCACATTGAGGCAAATTTAAAAAAAGCAAAAAAAGCCAGCCTTTTTTTCCCTTAAAACGAGCGAATTCAGAGTATTGGCTGATACGGGCCACAATCATTTCATTTAACTCAGGAAAAGACCATGTTCAAAGAGGTTAACAGAATGTCCTCTGCCGTTTTGCATATTGGAAACTGTGAATACCAAATTATACCCTCTATTAGGTGACTTAAAGCTCCGAAATCTGACTACAACAGGCTGGAGTTCTTTAATCCACATATTAGGAATGCAGATTAAAAAATCATAGCATCACTAATGTGACACTTAAATACATCTATTATATACCCATTTCTATTCAAAAGAATCTTTCTGTCCCCAACAGTCTGGTAAAGTGGGCAGGGTTAGGAGATTGTATTATATTTTAGTTATTTTCCATTTCAATTCGCCTCACTCAATATTCTGTTATTTGACATACAGTATGTTGATTTGAAAGGGCAGCAGAAGGAAAGAGAGTTTCAGAATTCCCATAGGGATCAGATGTCTGCTTTTTCTTAGGAATAGTTTTGTCATGCTACTATATAGACTACATGCTACATTATATACTATAATGAGACATATATGATTGCCAATGACCATGTAATGCTTTGTGCATCTTTGCACACTTTTAAAGACTTTGTGGGCATAGAATTGATGTCTTGGGTAATGAGATTTATTTTCACTGGATAGGGAAGTTTCATTGTACACTACCACGGTGTGGCCCTAAGCTGAGGGGAGAAGTAGGCAGAGTCTATTTCAGTCATTTTATATAAGTACACCCAGTCTGACCTTTCACATTGTCTGACTCGTAGTCTTCAGTTGCATATGACTTTAAAAGTTACTTGCTGTTGGTCCACCAGGACCCATTACTGCAAATAAAACTATTTTTCACAAAAGAAGACACAAAACCCTTGAGATCTGCGCCTATAATTTAATATGCGAAATCAGTTGAGTTGCTACTTAATTTCCCATCATATTTCACTTCATATACTAGCCCTGTGTCTGCTTATTCATTGAAACCTGATCAGCCATGCTGCAAAATGAATCACGAAGGTCACTTAGGTCAGGCTGAAAAAAAGAAAAAAATCGGCAAATATTGTTATGGACAATTGGTTATTAAATGGTTGCTGAAATGGCCAGTTATATGCACCTGGTGTTATATACACTCCTTATTTGAACAATTTACATGCCTTTGACAGATGGACATTATGACTAAGAAAACAACTACTAACAACTACTACTCCAACAGCATCGGATACGTTTGCTTCATTTGAGATCTTTGTAAAACTGTTCTGGAATTTAAATGACATTTGAGTCCAATCCCCACTAATGGACTCGCTTAAGGATTGGTGGGGTTAAGGAGGATGTATTTACAATTAATACTTTTATCATAATTAAATGAATTGTAATCAGTTATCATTGCACTACAGCGGACTGTTTGTGTTTGTGTATTTGTGTGTGTGTGTGTGTGTGTTGTGTGTGTATGTGCGTGCGTGCGTGCGTGTGTGTGCTTGCGTGCATTTGGGTGTGTCTCTGAGTGTATGTGTGCTAAATTATCATTCACTGGCTGCTGCCTCATGCTGAGCTAGTTAATGAAGTCAGCACAGCGTATGATATGGCACTGCTAAAAATATTAACACACACACAGACACACACACACAGATGAAGACAAAGAGTAAATAAGCCATGTAGAGAAGGAGAGAATGTAAGGAAAGCAAATATAAAAGAAGCAAAGAAAGACAGAAATAGAGTAAAAGCATGAACAATATCATTGTAAGCTTCATTCAGTACAATGGAATAATACTTACTGTTCTTTACTATTGAATTGAAGTGTTCACAGTTCAGATATTAAATCAAGAGGTTTTTTGTATAATTATCTCACTCCCCTCACACCATTCTACATGAGTGAGTTTGGTGTGTCCTAAAGTGAGACCATATGGTAACACGACAGCCTTTCACAGCCAAATAGCGGCTACACACAGGAAAACACACAATTGCTATAAACCTCGCACGCTCTACAGCTCACAGCTATCAATTTTTAATGTGAATTGTTTATTGATTATAAGAATTAGTTAAAAAGAGAAGGGTATTGAAGAATGTGTGTCGTGACAACATATGTGCACCCATCCGTGTGTGTGTGTGTGTGTGTGTGTGTGTGTTTTCATGTCAAAGCAGGTCTGGGGTGCTTGCACTTGACAGCACCTGCTGTTATTGGAGACAGTGGGCTCAGCTGGCCCCACAATGTGTGAGAGTTAGACGGCGTCATTGTGTTTCTTTGTGCCTTTATATGCAGAACAGGCTTCATGTCACTAATTTCATGTTACTTTGGCTTCATTTTATTATTTAAAAGTGTGTGCTTCCTTTGACAATTATATAGTGCTGCAATTGTTCATCCCTCACTCGCTCACACACACACACACACACACACACACACACACACACACACACACACACACACACACACACACACACACACACAAAAGCAAAGGTATTGCTTCTGAACCTGGATTCATCCTTTATCATTTGTTCTTTGGCCTTATTGCTGTGACTTATATGAAATAAAATGGGACATAAATTCTCGACCCCCGCGGCTTAATGTGGCTGAATTCCTGCAATGTGCGTTCCAGATTAGCATATGCTTTCACCGCACATTTGAACCTGTGCATATGCTCACGGGTTCAATATCATCTTATTTACTCTTTGCGTTGGGTTTCAGAATTAATTCCTGAATGTTGGGTCGTAACTTTGGCTGACGCAAATTTCATTGAGTGGATGATCGCTTTTTTTCCCACCTCATTTGACACTCAACTGCCTGAATGATATCACTGGTTGCAAAAGAGCATATTTGATTTGATTATAAGACTAATTTCAGATTATGCGCATTGTCAAACCATTGACCGGCGTTTGTACAAGAGTCAAAAGGCTGCCAATTAACTCCAGAGAGACCCGGAGCAAGTTGCCGCTTCCACTTCTTTGTGAGTTCTACCCGTGCAAGCTTGACCGGTGTTTTCGAACCCCATGGACTTAACTGACCCGAATGATTTGTTTTTAGCCGAAGCACAGCGATCGACACATCGAACGTCTGCTGTTTTATTTACTTACCCACTCATTTATTCATCTCAGTGGGCGGTCCTTGGTTCAATTCCAACGGTGTTTGTGTGTGTGTGTGGGGGGGGGGGGTGAATGAAAGAGTATTTGTGTTCATTTATTTTTTTAAACATTGTCTTGTTTTTATAAAACAGTCAGGTTGTGTTTGTAGAAACTATTATTTTGAGGGGTTTTGAAAATGCAAGAAAATGAAGGTGTCGGGGGGGATAAGATGGTTTCTGTAATGTTCTTCCACAAAGAATGCCAGCACATCATTTTCATGCAGCAGCGACTCGTTCGTAACTACATTACTTCCAATAAATGTTCAGTAACACAATCTCGTTTCTCAGTCATGGTCGTGGGGACGGTTTCGTAGTTAACTCGATATTGTCACTTTGCTGTCCCTGAGAATGAGGGGAGGGCAAATTCAAGCCAGGATGAGTTCCCATGGTATCGTTATCGTCATTATTGTTGGATGTGGACGAGTGTCTCGCCGTGTCTCTTGAGTGCAACTTTGTTCGATTTGCACGTTCATAGGCGGCTATTTTTAAACAGGATTTCTGACTCGTGACGTTTTTGTCTTCATCCGGCACAAAACGTGAGTGTGTGTGCAGGGGCCAAGGATATATCCAAAAATGCTTTCCCGCTGAAAATCAATCCCACAACTCGTCGTCAATGACAAATTCACAGAATCAAGTCGGATGACCTTGTGTTCGATCATGCAAAGAAGTTGTTTGGGACGATAAAAACCCTACACCTACGGAAATTGTGCAAAATAATATATGGCTTGGATCCAGTCATACTGATCTGAGTATTTCTGGTGTTGTGATGGGGTGGATGTGGTCGAGCCATGTTTTTTGAAAAGAGGGAGTTTCTCCAACGGCTGCTTTAATTCCGTGGAATTAACAACAGAGTATTACCTTCTCCGTCAAAGCTTTCTATTTCCTCTATTCTTTAATCCTGACGAGGGAGGTGATCATCCCCGCCACCGCGCAGCCACTCCCCCCCCCCCCCCCCCCGCACCCCTCGCTTATTTTGTTCAGACATGAATTGTTGCATTCAAACCGAATGATCAAATTGGCAAAAAAGGATAAAGTTTTATCGTATCAGCAGTCCAGAGCAATCAATTTCAGCCTTTATTCGGTGAGTCATTTATCAAATAGGACTACGGATTGCACTGGAAGGGAGGCCCGTCTCAATGTTTTTCTGTGAACCCTCTCCAAGTGGCCGGGTGAATATGGGGAGACGGAATTGCTGCTTTCATTTCTGAAAACCAGGTGGTTTTGGCCTAATGACCATGCATCAGATCTCCTGAGCGTTCGTGTGTGTGTGCGCTTACACACACACGTAAGCATGGCTCATTAGTTCTTTCTATAAATGCAAACATAAATTACAAAAATGAAAACTGCCTCAGCGGCAAACTTCAGCTTATGAAGCATTTCGGCATGCGGTGACTGAAACCTGCCAAGAAATGCACCACTTCATTCACTAAGTGAACAATGACCAACCTTGACCTAGGCATATAATTCATTTACACGAACAATATAGAAGATTAAATTTAATTTATGGCTTTCGAATGAAACAAGACTTTTCTATCTTCAATTTGCATAGCTTTTAAAAAGCGAAACTTTTGAGGCATTAAATAAACAAAATGGAATAATCAATGAGAATTCAATGATTGGCGACTATTTCTTGGCAGCGCATGTCGTACGTGCAAGTAAAGTGGATGAGGTCTGGTGCTGATCTGTACAGCCCACTGCTATGGGCAAAGCGTTTTTAATGTGGAACTCCCGCTGAATCTTCTGCCCACGTCTGAGTGTTGCATTGTGGATGTCTCTGGAAGTGCTACCCTCTGTGTTTGCGTTGGACCTTCGCACAGTCTATTCAATTGGACTTGTGACAGACGATGTGCTCTTAGCTGACCCGATAACGTCGGTTAACAGTTTCTAGTTGGAACTGCTTGGTTTCACACCCGCGGAACGTTTGTTTTGTGTCAAATCAGCTTCCCACGACAAGTTCAAACGGGTGGAATTGTATTAACAGGACAGAGGAACCGAATGCCGATATACAAATTACCAGCAGTTGTTGGGTCCTGGGAGTATAAATAGCGGAAAGACAAGCTATCAGTCTGTCCACCAACATGAAGGCTTGGCAGTCAAAGTCCCAGGATATTCACCCGGATGGTGGAGGATCTCCCCTCCATTGGAACTTTGCCGGTAAGTTAAAATCATCGGAGTGTGTGACCGAACAGCGAGCCAAGTAAACCCCGACATATTGAAAGAATTGAACGGAATGGAAGAATTTTGCAGAGGAAACAAAACCCGGAGTTTAACAGCGTCCTGTGATTTAAACAGATCCGAATGTGATGCAGTTTTTAATATGTGGAGTGCCCTTTGACTTTTACTTCTTTTTTTCCCCCCGAGTAATTTGCCTAATCGCCCATGACAATCGTTGTTGTGCTCCGCGGGAGGGTCTGACTCTGTGCCATCTCTGAATAGTAATTCTTATGTCCATTGGTCCAAAATATGAAAAAGCTTAATTATCCAATCAGAACTTTACCCTCCCACCCCAGACGGCATCCATACACTGCCTCCTCATCTCCGCTTAATCCTCCATTCCTTCCCCGCATCATAAATGCTTCATTACACTTGCAAATAATCACATTATTGGAACCATAAGACGCCCTCACAAACAAAGGATGCAAGCGCCAGTTGGCGCAGAAAACGTCGTGCTGTAATTTCTAATGAAAATTGTTGTCGAAATTGGTAAAGTGTGAATTGTCTTGCCTTTAATTTGCCACAATCACCAGGGCAAGTGACAGAATAATTAGATTAAATAGGAATAATGGATTTTTTATGTATGCATTGAAAAGATTATTGGGGAAAACAGAAATCTTTGGCGCTGTAATTAGTCAGGACTAATTTGATTGAAGGAAAAGTGCTGCAAATGCAAGTCATAAAGCAACTTCTGGAGAATTCTCTTGGAAGTTTTTCACTAGCAACACCCGCCATTAATCACCCCTCACACATTTACAATGCTAATGAGCATCGTGACTTCATGTCCGATTAACTCTCGTTTTCCCTCCGTACATAGAGTCTGTTGAATGACGCGTGCAACAGGAAGGTTGTGCGATATTCAGTGTGATGTAAGGATCAGAATCACCGATGAGTTGTGACACCTCCGTTTATTGTGCAGAGTTAAATGAGATTCATCAGAAGAATATATACACATTGAATAATCACTAAATATTCTTTTCCACATTTAATGTCTGTTGGGGGTGGATGGCTTTCAATTACTGTGTGCCGATTTTTTGTTTTCTTTTGTTTTCTTTCCCAACATCACCCGGGACTATCTACCGCCGTGATGCTAACCTCAAAATTCTTCAACTCCCAGGCAAGACACTGAGCCCCAAGTTGCTCCTGATGGCCTGATCGTGTGTGTGTGTGTGTGTGTGTGTGTGTGTGTGTGTGCGTGTGAGACAGGGTGTTTGCTATCTAGTGTAAAGCGCTTTGAAACGCAAAGTTTCTATACAGCTGACACATAGTTTTACGCAAACACTCTGTATTTTGAATTTGGAGCGAGATATGTTTATCCAAATAAGCCTCTCTCGATTCCCGTTTTAGGTACTTTTTGCAGAATCCTGTGTCCAGACTGGCTTTTAAATACTCCTCAGATGGCACTGTCTACTCCCTGTCCATAGCATCCATCCAGTCATTCATTCTTTCATCATCTCGGCTGCTTGTCCTGCAGTCAGGGTCGCAGGAGTCTGTCCCAGCTGTCATTGGGCGGGAGGTAGGGTTCACCCTGGACAGGTTGCTAGTCGATCTCAAATGGACGGTCAACCGTTCACTCTCTCATTCACGTGGGAGCCATTTGGGGTCTCCACCGCACATTTTTGGACAGTGCAAGGAAACCGGAGAAGACCCGCCGGGGACCTTCTCACTCAGAGGTCGAAGCGCTGACCAGGGCACCACCGTAGCACCCTGTCCACCACTGTCATCCTTAGAATTCCTTTGAACACCTTTAAACGAGTCACTATTTCGGCACGGTGAAGTTTCAATAAAACTATAGATGTTTTCTTCCGGACAGTGATGGATCTGCCTCTGCTCCCACGACAATGAAATGGTTTGTTTCGTTAAAATCAGTGAAAAATAAGCCTCTGATTCTAAAAGGAAAAAAGGCGAGGTTTTCTTCTTTGCTTTTTTGGTCTCACCCCGCCGTGCAGTACCTGATTCCAGAAGGAGCAAACGCATCAATCAAATGGATTGCTTTTTAAGGGCTGCTTGACAAACACAAACTGCATGGATAAGTGTGAACACGTTGGCCAAAGAAAGCACCTTTTTTTCCCTGTCTTTTACAATTCCGAGTCCCTTTACAGTTCTGTGAAGGCTAAATCTGGGGAATGATGTCTTACTCCTTCTTACTTGGAATGTTAAGATCCGAACCGGATTCATATTGGTTTCATTCAGAAAATCCAATGCATTGCAGTTTAGAGGTCCTCACGAAGTCACTCGTGTCCTGCATAGTGGACGTCTACGAACTCGTGGCCACCTCCGCTTTGTCCTCCATGTCACATGTTTTTGCTTTTACTGGTATTTGATCAAAATAGAGGGTTGTTGTCAGTGGCTATATCTATATACTGTTTATCCAGTAGCAACTGACTGAGATTTCAGTCATGGCTATCGGCTACAAAATGGACAGATTTGTGACGAGCATTGAAAAACAACTTGATGATCTTTGACTTTATCTCTGATGTGTATATATATATATATATATATTTACTTTTATTTGGTACACTTACGATCCCGCGGACCCTTTACACTGGTGCCTCTGTCACTAGCATCACATAGAGCCCTGTGCACCCGGGCTGGCAAAGAGTAGCCTGATACTAATTTGCTTTTAGCGCCATCTTTAATGTCGCCAAAAGCAACGGACACCTATAGCAATGGATACGGGTTTCTGTTTAATGGTCAAGAGATGACAAGCAGCTTTCAGTCCTGAGATTATTCGCTCCCCGCGTAGGGTTGTCGTTGCTAAAGCTCAATGCGGGTCGGCTATTATTTTGCAGTTGTTGTGCATTCAAGACCTCTCTGGATATCGAAAGTGCAGAGTGACAAGTCATAGTCCATTTATTTATTTCTGTGTGTCCGTCCATCCATCCGTCATATGCGTTTGTTTCTGTGAAAGAGGGTGAGTAACAAGTGAGTCTGGTCATGCACCTCGCAGGAATAGAGGGTCAAAATAACGGGGGGAGGGAGGGAAGAAGTGACTATTTGTGTCTCAGGTGCGCTACAGGAAATGAAAAATGAAAATCCAAGAGGGGAAAAAAAATTAAATAAAGGGAGCACTTGTCATCTCTGATAGGAAATGAATAATGCATTCTTGCAAATTTGCCATCTTATTCTGGTTGGCAGGCGCGGATGAGCACTGCTATAGACCAGAGGAGGGGAAGAGTGGGGATGAAGTTAAGAATATAGAAGCACTGGTACACCTGAAAATGTGGATATTACTGAATAATTTCACTACTCCAATAGCCTTTTCATAAGGATATGAATATAAGTTTCATTTCTTTATACTTTATACCGTTGGATGAGTCTAAATGGTGACGCGCTGCGTGCGTGATTGTAATCAATAGAGGATATCGATTGGCTAAAAGCAGCGGGTGCCCTCAGGGACAGTATTGACATTCAGTGTCATGGTCTGAAACAACGGTAACATTATTGAGAGATGCACTGACAGAATCCACTCTCACTGAGTCGAACCACGTCTCGCATTTGCCTTGAAAGGCGTCTTTTATCCCAAGATGGAAAAAGTGAAGAGCGCTCATTGTCAGTTCTCATTGCTTTAATGATATCCTCAAGTCCCCTTTCCACTGAGCCAGTCTCTAACTCGGCTCCATCCCCGTGCGTGTTTCGCTGTGTTACGATAAGAGCTCTCGAGGGCGCCCCCCCGCCCCCGTGCCCGGGACGTTAAGACGGCTGGCTTTGCTGTCGCTCACCGGCCATTGCAGATATCAGCGGCAGCGCAAAAGAAGCGTCCGGAGAGATGGAGCGAAGCAGTAATTATCTGGAGCGCACACTGTTTACACACCCTCTCTCAAATATACAATCTCATCTCATTCGATCGACTATCAAAGATGTTCTGACTCCGTTCATCAGCGTCGCTGATTTTTTTTTTTAAACCCCAACACACAAATTGATGCTCTCTGCATTTTCTTTGCAATTTTCATGTAATCCAACCCTTGCTGATGATTGGCGAGATGTTAAATATTCAGCTTTATTGTCTATCAGATTGGTTTTTTGTGAGTGCAGCTGGTCAAGGTTGCTCTCCAATGCTCTAATTCACATAGGAATAAAAAAAAAGTTCTGATTTTAAAGAAAGAAGCCTGTGAGCGATGTGGAAAGAACAAACAGGAGAGATGAAAAGCATCACAGTGTCTTTTCATTCATGCACTAAATGGACACCTCCATTAAATATTGACGCAGAGTCCTTGTCCCAACATCTTTATTCGGCTGCGTGTCACGAGGGATGACTCAATGCACAAGGCAAAGAGATCAAGGACGTGGAAAAATGAAATTCTCACTTTGATACCATCACATGTAAGGAAAGAAATAAAGAGATCGCCTATTTGCCGTCGGTTAAGTTTCGAAAAGTCTGGTGTCACATGTACGCGTATTGCGCTTACTCATGCTTGGCTAACACCTTACGACTTTTGCAGTAGTGGATTTAAAGCCGAAAGAAAATCTAAAGCTTTAATGCCGTTGCAGCCTCGTCATCTTGGTCGTTAAGCGTAAGGTGGCAGTCGTAATTCTTCTCCCAGTCTTTTCCTCGTCTTGGGTTTACGACAATATCGACGTGTTTGATGTTATCGCAAGTCTCTCTGTGTTTAGGGTTGCACAATCAACGTAACACAATCCACAACCAATAGATGAGCTCCATTTAATCCGGACAACAGGAAACCTGGTAAACAAGCAATCACCAGAGTGTATGTGAGAAAGAAGGTATTTCTTTGCGGTTTGGATGTAGGGGGACGGCGAAGGACGTCACGATCAGTGCGGACCATCCAAGTAGAGGAGTGGATGGTGGAGCTTTTTCAATGTCAACTCTCCAATGTCTCACCAGCGAGTGGAGAAGGAAAAGCGATGGACTGAAATAGCAGGGAATCTGCAAATACCCGATGAAAACATCACAACTAGATTGTCAGCAATTTTTTTTCCCCCATGCAAATTTCCACGAGTATTTTCACAGTGTTTCGATAACAGATGCACAGTCTTTGGAAAATTTAAAAACTAGTCCTGCAATATGAGCTGGTTTGACATGATAGTTTTACAAAAATCTTTTCATAGTCTTTGGATATATGGGCGGCTTTAGCGCCGTGCTGCTCATTATTAAAACAAGCGACATGATTCTCTCCAGATCTTGAATCCTGAACCAACCATCGTCGCTATGACACTCAAGGGCGAGAAATAATCACAAGATGGGCACGATTGTTTACTGTTTAATTCAGCTTTAACAGGATTCCATTCGATAACCAATTGCGTATCTTGTAAAGGCATTCAATTGAGGGAAAGCGGGGAAACATCTGGATTTATTCGACCAGTAAATATTATTTCAGGGCAAGTGTGACCTGCTACAAAAAGATACCCAACAGCAGCATTATCATGATGTCCAGGATGTAGTTCTTAACATCGCTTTAAAAAAAAACTGAAGAGCGGCTTAAAAAGTTTAGTCGTTGCTGGAAATAAAGGAAGGATAACCCGCGGGGGATAAAAGGTGTCAAATGAAAGGCCAATCATATTATTGCCACTTCTCTTGAATCTTCGAGCCACCTCCATTAGCCTGCAAAGCATTGATTTAATTTCAACCTCCCAAGGTCACGTGTGGGGGGTTTGCCCTTGAAATATGTTGCCAATTTTACAGATTGGTCACGATGCGAAAGGTTTTGTCCCCTCTGATATCACGGTTTGACTGAGGAGAAGGTGAGAGAGGAAGAAAAATAGACGGGCCATCGGTCGGTAATTTAGTGTGAGGATTGCGACGTGGAACGAAGTGGGTTTGAAATGTCGTTTAATTTTCCACCAGTGCACGCTGCTTAATCTTTATTTCCCTCTCTCTGGCCTTGATATGCGTGGATCCGCATGCAACCTTTCAATAATTTGCTTGCATTCATTCATTCATTCATTCATTCATCTGTAGCCTACAATCCCCTGTCACAAATACTCGAGTTGGTCAGACGGTTCAAGAAGCAACATCGTCTACAAAATTCTGCTTAATCCAAATATGGGCGCGCAGATTGCGTTGATGCTGTCATTCATTATCTGAACGGTGTGTGTCAGTGGGGGTGGTGGAAGCCATTCCAGCTGTGATTGAGCGAGAGGCAGGGTGTACCCCGGACCCTGGTTCACCTGGGAGGAAACCCACGCAGAGAAGATGGAGATCAACTGCTGCACTCACTGTGCCATCTGCTCAGGACACATTCAGAGAGAGCTACAAAACATGGGTTTACTTTATTTTGAGCTTGAGATTTGTTAGAATCAAACAAAGCCTTGTGCTAGATTCCCACGATCTATTTCACAGTGTTATGCAAAATGGCATCCGTACTTGATACGCGTCTCTGCAGCTTAAAGCTCAGCCGGTTACCCCGCTGTATTTCTGCTCAGAGTTGCTGCTTTTCACTAAAAGAATAATTTCTCTTGCAGGTAATATTGTATCTGACCCTCGCTCATGTTTAATTCGAAAAATATCAGCCTTTTTGCAATCGTGCAAAAGACTCTGAATCCTGCAGGCCTGACTGAACAGACGGAGGAATCCTCGATATTCAGAGCGTCAAAGCAGCGATTGTGATTTCTAAGTAGGTCTTTGCGTTCCTGTGTAGAGTGAAGGCTTGTATTTTTAAAATGCAAATACCGTGTTGACGTACCTATGGTGTCTGATGTGTATTTGTGGATTTTTTTTTTTTTTTTTCTTTAGCATACATTGCCTCGGGGTTGAGGGGAGGAAGACACATCCTTGAGCGTTCAGACAATGAAATGAAATTGATTACATACTCTAAAAGGTATTCTCAGTCTAATATATGGAAGCTGGCTTCAGGTTTTTGAATTCTTTTTTTTCCATGTTCTGCAGCAGCTTTAAAATGCACCGCTGTCATTAGTCCTCCCATCAAGGGATTCTGCAATTCTGTAGACCAAAATCCATCATGGTATTTTTTAATGCAAGACGTTTTAGTTTGTCTAAAACCTTTGCAAGTGTATATAGAGTTTACATGATCCCTTTTTAAAAACTAAAATAAAACTCATATGAAACACAAGCTCGGAGGTAAAATTGGTTGGCTGTGTTCATCAGACGCTCTGGGGTTGGATGAAGGTGTGAGTCTACATCTCGAACCATCTGAGAGAAAAGATTCCCAACACCTTGAAAGAGCTCATTGTCAGCGGAGTAAAACGCGTTCTGTTCTTTCGAGCGCTGTGGAGTCTGCTGACAGAGATGGCACTTTTAACTTCCATTATGAAATAGAAAAGGAGGAAAAGAAAAGCCTGATTGCTGACTGGTTTTAAATATAAATCCTCAGCAAAAAAAAAAAAAAAGCTAATCATATCAAAGTGTCATTCCTCGTGTCAAAAATGAATTATTAGACTTTCACAGAGCTTAAGGTTTTACAGCTTTTAAGTCCAGTCATCAGTTTTGTTTACTTTAAACTCTAAAGATTCATTGAAGTCCTCAACCCCAAATTATCACTCATCCTTATCTATCAGTCGGTCCGTCCGTCTGTCTCTCTGTCTAAAATCGGAGCTCCATGCACCGTTAACCAACAACTGGTATCTGGTATGGAAAATATATACTTGATATTAGATTGTGACACTTCAGGGCCAGATTTCTTTTTTTAATGATTTGAATGAGGGCCGAGTTCCGTTCTTTGAATATTATATACATTATAATCTTGATCACAGCTCTATTTAGAAAACCACATGCATTTCTTACAAGGTCGGACCCGGTCTTCCAAAGTGTGTGAGCTGCATGCACACTGGGCTGGATACAAAGTTCGCTGATCATATGAGCAGTAAATCATCTTGACCTCGTGTTTGGAGATTTTATCTTGAGGAAAATAAGCTAATTTTGACAAATTGTCGGAGATACATTTAGAATGTCATGTGTTGACATTGATATTTTTTAATATTGCCCAAGTGGTAGTTTAAAGACCCCGTCTTTAACTGTCTTCTTTTTATTTATTTTTACAATGTGTTTATTTGTTTGATGTTTGTAGGATAGAACACCGTGTTGTGTGATGGTGTTACATACAAGTTCCCGACTTGAACTACTGAAGCTGTTTCAACACAATAGTTGATATTGGTTCGAAGTGATGTTTGAGCCGCCTCAATGCATCTTTAGTGTTGCCATCTCTCCGTCTCATGTTCTCAAACTGAATCCTACTCTGTCTCAAAGAGATGCCGAAATGAGACATGTGCTCAGTGCTCCTTTTTTAAATTTCTTTTAACCATCTTATCCAGTCTAGAGGCTATCGTTCTCCTTTTTTTTTTCGACCCTTAGCAGCCGGCAACTTGGCATTTCCGCCTTTCCTGCCTTTCCTGGAGAAATCCGAATCCCATTGAGTCCACCGGGTCGGAGTTTATCCTTCACCCTCAGAAACTTTCCCGCCCCAGTCCTCACCTGTTTTCGGCAGGCATGTTGACATGGTTTGCCACCTACTGCCGTCTTTTCAAGTACTCCTCCTTCATATGAACTTGATAACCTTGCTCTTGTCAGAACTTGACTAGCTCTTGAAATATATAAGTATACTGTCACAAAACAAGTCAGACACAAGAGTGTCTCTGCAGTAACTCTATAAATATCAGCATGTCAAGGGTCTTTGCTGAGTTATTAGAAATGCAGCTGTTGAGTGGTGCCGCACTTAAGATTAAGAGTGAGCCGCGTATTCGGGATAGTGGTTTCTTCGATCGTTACGCCTCTCAGCCGCCTCTTCTTCTTTTATAGCTGTGATAAAACCGGGATTTGTTTGGTGCTAAATCAAAAGGTTTGATGGACGGCGTAAAATCATTCCCCATTATGACAGCCATCAAGAAGATTTAGACAGCAACGCTTCCCACCCCGTCACGGTCAACTAATGCCGCCTTTTAAATACAACATTCGAATTTGCATCGGCAATCTACAGAGCAGCAAGAGGGAGAAATGCGTTAGTTTCCAACAACAAAGAAATTAATGACATGAGATGGAAGAGGAGATTTTCCAAACGGCGTCAGCTAATCGGGCTCGGCGCATGATGCAAATATCCCGACACTGGCGCACCAATGAGCTGGAAGCGAATGGGGCGTTTCCGAGCGGGGCACTTGGCCATCACAATCTCCGAAGTAGGTTAACCTTTGCTACTTCTTATTGATTCGCTCCTCAAAAGAATCTGTATCGATTTGGCCCGTGCACCGCCTGGAATCAGCGTCTTTGTAAACAGAGCAGGAAAACATCACAAGGCCGTAAAACGCACTGAATCCGTTTTTACGGCGTGAAAAAAAAGAAGAAAATCGTCCTCTAGTGTGATTAATACACACGGAGAATGAGCGGGCTTTTTTTTTTTTTTGTTGACATCTCCCATTAATTTTTGTGGAATGCGAGAAGACTGCCGAGGTGATGCCATTCCCGTGGGAGGCGAGGCATCTCGAGCAAACACTCGTTTTGAGGTTGACACAAGAGTTAAGTGTGTTGCCAGTACGTATGTATAAGTCCTGGCATGGCAAGGCATCTGTCTCCCTGTGAAACGGATGAATAAATAAGCACTGAGATAACCGACAGTCGAGAGAGGCTCGATATCTCATGTTTGCAGCGCATAGATTTTAATGTCATCCATACCTGTTCAATGTAATTCCAACATCATAGCATGATGTGCTTTGGAGTGGTGGGTGTTTTTTTTTTTTTTGTTTTGCTTTTTTTGACTTCATGCAACGTGCGCGGCATGTCACGGAAACAACAAAAGCTACGCGGAGCTGTGGGACGAGGTGTTAAAAGCTCCTGAAACTTTGCAAAGCTCCGCTTCCACCTACACGACAGGATGTAGCCCTCTGAACCTCGAGCTTAATATTTTGAAAAAGGAAGAAATAAAAGTGAAACGGATCGATCGGAGGAATCTTAAAATAATGATTTAATGCTCTTTATGTCTACAAATTGCTAAGCATTGTTATCCAGTGGAGGTGGCACAGTCCGTTTGTTTTCAGCGCTCAGCGTCATTTCTTCACTGAAACTCCATGTACTTCCCGCTCTCATATGTTGATGATGCCAGTATCGGCGCGAGCAGTTAAAATGTCATGGAAACTGTCTACAATTGGCTTTCCGCTCGCTTAAACCCAGATGCCGAGCAACAACAGTTGCACATGTCGTGCAGCGACATGAAGGTTTTAATGCACCATGTCTGAATTGATCCTGCTCACCCCTTAGTGCACCACCAAAGTATTAAGCAATTTATTAGAATAATGTTATTAGTTCTACTTAATATAAAGTGTTAGGAGGACATTTGAGTGGAATCTGTTATCCAATTTCACAGGCAGTCTAAAAACAGCTCTTGGAATCTCTAGTGTCTCAATCTGCTCCTCCCTCTCGGTCTAATCTCCTCTTCTCCAGCTGGAGCCAAGGGAACTGGAGAGCTTCGATGCCACTCCATGTTGGGGATAATCTGAGCACGGGCCGCCCAGGATCGCTCCTCTGGTCGTGGGCCAGCGCTCCTGGCTAGATCCCCGGTTCAATATTGAGGCCTGCTCAGCTGCAGGCTTGGTTTCGCTAACCTGTATTGCGATGCAGCGGCGAACGGAAGGGTCAGGAGGTGAGATGAGGACGTGGGCTCGTAGCTCGGGGACCCGGGAGGAAATAGAGCGGTGATTTGAAAAGCCGCGGCGTGTCGCTAAAGAGAGTATAATCTCAGAGTGATTCTTTTCGCAGCAAGGTAGGTGTGAGTGTTGACAAAGACACTGAGCATTGGCAGTCGTGACCATATGGGCTAGATTTAGAGCAGTGAGCATAAAATGGGCAAATAAGGAAAAAAAAAAAAAAGATCTGTCGCACCTTGAAAAGGCCACCTGTGACATGATTTACTTAGATGTTCAATGATGAATCGTACTTGAACGTTCACAGATTTGGCAAGCACGCAAACATGGGGAAACGAGGAGGTGGCGGTGGAATTTTCATGAGGATTCCGTTTTGTTCAACGGCGGTTTTGAAACAAGCGTGAAATAAAATTTGAGCTGCATTGAACTCAAGGTTGAGCTACTGCAAACAAATCTGAATCTTACAAAACTTTCTTGCTCTATCTGTCACCATTGCTGAGACCGATGGAGAATTAAAATAAAACAAAAAAACAATGTGGGAATGATGATGAAGAATCATGGGTCACATCTAAGGTCAACTCTGAGTCTTCAGTCGTGTGTGAGAGGTGAGAGAGGTTCTCTGAAGAACCTGGATGGGAGAACGTGGCAGCTTCCAGTTCCACGTTGAGTGGAATCGGAATCAGCAGCCTCCTCATGATCATCCTTTTTGTTGTTGCCGAAGGTGCTAGTCATAGTAATAGTAGTGATAACATCAGTACTTTTATATTTAACTGATATTTTTTTTAAATTATTACTGCATTTTGCCATGATTTGACTTTGTGTTTGATAACAAAGGGACAAGAATCACCAGTCAGTGCATGATGCAGGTGATTTTGAAAGAACTGATAGTTTTCCTGGAAACGGGTTGAACTGCAAAGTCATGCCATCATCAGCATCATGTTTACGGTTGGTGAGGCCCTTTTGGTTTGGGAGTTGACGCAGTACACGTGCCAATCACTTTCTTACAGATAACTCATACGGCATCAAATAGGGCTATGATAGTCTGGGCCTACTGTTGTATTTCTGCAGACTAGTCTGGCTGGTGGATTGAAGGACGTGGTGGGAAAAAATGAATCAACAAAAAAAAACAAACAAAGAAAGGAAAAAATGATTTCCAATGCTGTTGGGGAATCAGGTTTTCCTGGCTGTGATAGCAAATTTTCCCTAAAAAGGTGAGTAACCCATTTGCTGGTGGAATGAATGCATAAATGAAAGAATATTACTTTTGGTTGCTTATAAAAATAGTTTGAAAATAGTGCTTGGAGGTAGATTCCCTCTGAATGCGAACTCATAACTCCCAATTGTGGCAGTTTCCCCCCAACCGACATCCCCAACATGGATTCCATGTCACCCGACCTCCCCCAGAAAGTAGGACAGAATTCCCTGGAGCAATGTTTGGATTTATTAGCTCTGTCCAGCAGACTTCTTCATGAGCCACCTCACCGCAGAGAAGGGGGTGGGGCGTCATTTGACAGCTCAGCGCCTCGCTTCCACCAGCGTCATATATGTCAGGTAAACAGCCGTGGATTCACTGATACATGTTGTATCTAGTTGATCCTGACATGTCACATGATTACTAATTTAATTATTTATATTGATAAATGTTTGTTTTTTTGTACTAATGCACCGTGAGTCCGAGAGTAAGGCTATTTCGATGCTCTGTATGTGTGGAACGTATGGCAGTATTGACAATAAAGTTGACTTTGACTTTGCAAAGGTGATAATTTAAGGAGGAATACATTTACTGAGCCTGCACCTTATAAAAATTAACTATTCTGACCCCAACCTGTACTTATCTAAAATGTAAAACCGCTAAACTGGGGTTATTTTTTAAATTGCAGTTTTATCATGGGAGTCGGCAAAAAAAAAAAAAAAAAATAAAAATAATATATATACATATATAGAGAGAGAAATATATACATATATATATATATATTGCTGCTTTTCCATCTAAAAGTCTGTACGAAAGTGCACCGGCAGAGCATGGTGAGACTTGTCGTGTTTACACGTTGTACGTCTGTTGCAGAGCACAGAGATACTACAAGATCTCGCGCCAGGGTGATGCTGCTGTCTTTTTCTTCCCATGACGACAACACACAAGATTAATTTCGCTGTGTGTTTCTGGGAAAAACGAAACATGTGAGAGGAAGAGTGCATCGCCAGGTGATGGGTGAAAAAAAGATATGCGGAAAAAGCCGAAGGCAGAGGGAAACAGGAGGCGCTGTTAGTGAAGTGCGGGGTGGGGAGGTTGGCGGAGGGGTTGGCGTGAAAAGAGCATGCCAACAAGATCCCCTTTCCTTTGTGTGTTTGTCTGTAAGTGATAGCAGAGCAAAGGTAAGGGAATGCAAGAGCATGACTGACAGTGAGTGTCTTTTAAAGGGAGGAATGATGTGAGGAGCATTTTGCTGCCTCACCAAAGCGTCTTAGATCTGGTAT
Organism: Fistularia tabacaria; assembly: GCA_901007705.1. NCBI lineage: Eukaryota > Metazoa > Chordata > Actinopteri > Syngnathiformes > Fistulariidae > Fistularia > Fistularia tabacaria. The sequence continues at coordinate 70,317 of CAAKHD010003325.1, read as the reverse complement.
TTATTTTCACCGAAGCAGCAGAGCAAGAGTCATTTCGGAGCCTTTTTTTTTTTTTTTTTTAATAAAAGTTAATTCTAGCCCGGAAGGAAGACTCCCTAATAAATTGTTGTTTTGAGGTCAGAATGTGACTCCTCTAATGACGGTACGCACTCGCGCACACGCTCGCAAACAGGCAGCTATTTGACCAGCCGCAAATGTGCCTATGCTTGGTGGCATCGGGGATGATGACAGGCACCAGTGCAATGGGCTTGCATTGTCACTGAAGCTGGGCAGTTGGCAATGCATTCAAACCTACTCAGGTGCTCGAACAGATGCGTGTGCCCGCACTCATGCACGCGTGTCAATTTGTGCATGCGCATCCATTGCAGCATTATCAAGAGTGTGAGTCTGCATACTTTCACTTTATTATGATGAGATTGCAGCAAGCGATCGGCAGCAAAGAAACCTCTACGTTCTGCGATATGTACAAATACTCTTTTCATCATAACATAGACTGATATCGTAATAAAAGCACGTACATCTGACGAAACTGTTCATCAAGCAGAGCAGCCGAGACATGGCACTTGAGCATGTGAATATGAGTAAATACATCATAGAAACGATCAAAAGAGTGCGTCATTTCTGCTTTCTGCTAAGATTCTTCATTTATTTATGTATGGAGGTTTTCGCCGCCAAAGCTGTGCTGTGTTTCCATTTCTTCCTTTATTAATTTTTTAATTTTATTTTTTGACTATCGTGAGTAAATGCCACATGTGAGCGCTTCTTCGGAAGACACAGGGGTTTACATGAATATGCTCATCACACATCTTTGGGTATGATGTAACTTCTTTCTTTACTCCCTGTCTAAACCAAGAAATAGTTTTGAATCCTTACTCCATTATGTGTTGTTATATACCTGCCATTGTGGTGTTTTTTTTATTTTATTTATTTATTTTTGAAAACAATCCTTGGGAAGTTCCACAGAATGTTCCACTTGACATATTTAAGTTTGTATAAAATTATAAAAAAACTTTTCACTTGTAGGCCGCCATTGTTGTTTTCGTCGCCATGCTGTTTGGGTACTGAGGTCACAAGGTTGCACTGGGCTCGGTCCCGTTCTTTTTACCCCACGATGCAAAAACGTGTCCTCTGTGCAACCCTTCCCATTTCTGACCCGAGAGAAACGTGAGTGAGGAGAACGCTGAAGACAGAAGTCAAAATGAGCTTCAAAATGAAGACGAACAAAGATGTGAAGAGGCAAGAGTCTGCAGAAGTCGCTCGTGTGCGTGCGGCAAATGGGTTGCTATGCTAACAGAGAGGAACGTCTGTTGACAGGAGCTCCACTTTTTGTCATCGGCTGTTCACTCCAGATCCTGGGGTCGCTCTGCTGACTGACTGTCAGCTTCCTCCGTGATCGTACCAGAGCCCGGTCTTTGCTCTTCAGTCGTTTCCCGAGGACCTTCTGTATGCATGTGAAAGAAAACTGTCGGCGCGGCAATAGGCTTTAGTGTCCGTTTATAACCAGCAGCACCCGTGAGCTCTCTCAGCAGCTTAACTCGGCTAAATGGGTCCGACGGATCCACCAAGAAGTGGCAAGAACACAGCCGTGGATCTTTAGGAAGCTGGATACGTTCAACTTTCCCCCAATTTCCCACTCCTCTCTTGTCTTCTTGTCCCTTGGAAAAGCTGCATGAGTTTCTTTGTTTCCCTTGGACTTGAAATTGCACCCAAATGTAGAGCGATGTGGCATTATTACCACATATACCATACCGAGCAAAAGTTAACACTACAGGAAAGCCAAAGTTAGCACAGCACAACCTCCATACATCATCAACCCAGCATGCAAAACAATGGCTGTGCCCGTAGGTTAAAATGCAGTGGCCCCTTAAGATACCAATCATTTTATGTAAGATTTTTTTAAGACACTAAGCGCGATTCGGGCAAATTTTATCCTTGAAATCCCCCCAAAAATCATGCTAAGAATATGACAGCGAGAAAATTAAAACTCGAATACGCTTCATGACGTCGCTGCATCTTCTGATTTGGTGCTACTCGCTGCTTGCTCTCGCCTTGAAGAACGCCTCGCACCCTCCAGCATCCCTCGGCCACTTCGTCCGGGTAGTGGGTGCAGTACACATATCTTGTGTCGTGTTCCTATCTCTAGTGTGTCATCATTTTAAATCTTTGTGCTGATTAATAATTTTCATGGGCCCTAAGAAAGCAAGTGGTAAGGCAAATGGTGAACCCAGAAAGTAGATGCTTTCTATTTCAAGTAAGCACGAAATAATAGCGAGTCCCTTGTCTCCCTTAGAGATAAGGTGAGAAGTTCGGCCATCCGGGAGGAATTCGGAGTAGATTCGTTGCTCCTCCGCATAGAGAGGAGTCCGGTGAGGTGGGTCGGACATCTGGTCAGGATGCCCCCCGGACATCTCCCGGGGGAGGTATTCCGAGTGTGTCCATCTGGGAGGAGGCCACGGGGGAAGACCCAGGGCACGCTGGAGAGACTGTCTCTCGGCTGGACTGGGAGCGCCTTGGGGTGTCCTTAGAAGAGCTGGACCATGTGGCTGGGGAGAGGGAAGTCTGGGCCTCCCTGCTCCGGTTGCTGCCCCCGCGACCCGGCTTCGGATAAGCGGCAGAAGATGGATGGATGGATGGAATAATAGTGAAGCCCGAACGTGGTGTACGTGTGACCGATATGAATATAATCGCAATGCATTCATGATATGTGCCAACCAATTAATTTGTTTTTCTTTTATTTTAATTGGGGAAATTCATTTAAGATACAAAAAAATCAACATATGAACCCACTTCTGGAACAAATTAAATTCTTATCTTAAGGGACCACTGTACTTTATAAATTGCAATTTTTAAAGAAATAACAATTTCTTTGTGCTTCTTCAACAACAGTCTGTATGAGACAAAAATTAAAGCATATTTATGCCAATTAGTTCTCCCAGGCGGGGTTCCCTTTAACACTCACATTCACAATATTCTGAAAATGCTATTGAAACAGTACAATGCCAATCACCTCCAGTGTGTTCAGAGCCTTCTGCCAGTTTTAAAGACAAAGCCCAGTACTTCAGTCCATATGTGAATGTCAGACACGCAAAAAAAATCCCGATAGATAGTTTCTCACACAACTGCCTACACTGCACTTCTCTCTCTCCTAAATTCACATTTTGGAGCATTTACGATGCTCGCACACAAGCACGCACTAGTTCACAGGTTACCTACACATTTCTCGATTCTGATACATATCAGGAATAATTCACTGTCTGTCTATGGCGTAGTATATTAGAGCGGGCGTCCCTCCGGCCAGAAGTTGGGCAGCTCGATTCAGGGCCCCTCCTGTCTGCATGTCTAAGTGCCCTTGGGTGTCGTCAGTGGTGTGTGCGTGTATGTGTGTGTGGTTGTGTGTGTGTGGTTCAGGTGTGAAAGCATTTACAAAAAAACATGTATTGATTAAATAATGTAAATGGCAAAAGCTTATCAATATCTTGCATGGACGATATTCAATATTGTTGATTGTCACTGGGGAAATGAAGAAAATCCAAATATGTGACTAAGAAATAACATTCAAATGGGGCTGGATCATAATTAAAAAATGCTGGGATACAATGAAAAATTAAATACACACGGTCTTTGTGGAACAAGTGCTCAAGGCCATGCTTCAACGGCGGTATGAACTTCATAGCATTTTCAAAGTGAAAAAGGTCTTGGAAACGTATTTCATCAAAAATATTGACCGTATTACATCTGTCAATACATTCCTTCCTGCCTGTTGGTGTTTTCCAGTCTTGCAGGAAAATGACTGAATCTGTTAACGCCAGCTTTGATTGGGGTCATCATATTAAATAAATAATGCATGAAGTCCAATGCGGTTCCTTGTATTGAAACAAGAAAAAATAGGTACAATCCAGTTGCCTTGCAGTTTTTAACATGTAGGGTTTTTTTTGCTGAGGACTTGAGGACGCATTTTGACATAAATATGCCTGGAGGAGTCCTTGCATTGGCTCGATTGGTGGACAAACAGCAGACTTGCCAAAAGTTGCCCGCTGTCGGGTTTGTGATTCCAGCTCGCTTTTCCAACAACAATGTTGCAAATTCGACAACGAAGTGCAGCATTTCCATCACTTTTAACGTTCTACCCATAATTGCCCAGTATAAAACACAACACTTTGTGTTGCCATAAGTATAGCAAGAGGCTATAATTGCCCAAATTGAATTAATCCACAATGTGATGTAACACAATCACCCAGTCCGTGCAGTCATATTTAAATATATATATATGTTACAGTGTAATTACGGTCAGAAACACGTCAGCAGACGTGTTTTTGTTCTGATCGAACCGCCGCCATTCATTCCACATTGGAACAATTAGACGTTTTGAGTCTCTCGTTTTAAGGACCTATGTCCTTGTAACTGTCAGTTTCTGCAACATTTTGGACGTCTAAAAGCATTGCGATGGTACACGTGGAAAACAACAAATAAGCTACAGTTTGCTGAAAAACAGGATTTTATTGACGCCAAGGCAGCCCAGTGCTGTCCGCGCCAGCCTCTTGTAGGTAGCAAACGGTGATAAACTGCAATCACCTGTTTGCATCCGTTCGAGGGCAACACGTTCACGTGAATTCACAAAATGTTCTGATCAACATCCTGTAATTAGCGTAGCTCTAAAGCACACTCACTACCCTGTACTTATTAGCTTCTAATTCGGTCTTTGGGCTCAACTGTAATTAATAACTCCTGCAATTTCTGCGGTGACATTCGTAGTCCAAAAACCAATCATGCATTGATTTGTTTTTTCTTTCTAGATCTAAGATCGTGTTATCCTCCTTTAGTTTTATTTTTCTTTTTTGCCGAAAATAGATACGTGCAACTTTTTTTCAGGTTTGCCAAATAGACCGAGGGTTCATTTGCATAATTTTCAGATCCACAGAGTCTTTCCTGGACGAGAGCGCGACTATGCTGATTGGAAACTTGAATGCAACAAGAGGCTTTCACTAATCGGGCCAGGTAGTAGTCCATGACTATAACTGGGATGAGGGTTATATTTTATTTTTAATTTTGTTTACTACATCCCTTGGAGGACTTGACATCCCCAGTTCTTATTTACTTGTTGTTGTTTTTTTGCACAATTATTTATTTGTGGATGGATTTGATATATGAAATACAAAATTATTAATTTTTCAACTGACGTGATGGCTTTGTGCATTTTTATATGATTGTTTCAACATTGTTTAAGTGAACAAACACAGTGGTATCTTAGGCGCTGTCCTTGATTGTCGAATTATAATAATAAATTGTAATACAATAATTATTATACCTGCAGGCGAGTAACAGGCTCACAGCAACTGTAACGGCACGGACGTCACCAGTTGCAGTCCTTGTCCTGGTCTAATGAACAGAGGTCTAATGAACAGAGGGGGGAAATGTTTAACCCACCGACCATCTAAAACCCACTTCACCTTGTCCGTAATCCTTTATTTTCCCCAGGTTGTATATTCTTTCTTATTCTGACTAGAAACTCTTGGTTCAGCACTCTAAACATTGGACAGAAACCTGAATCAGCCTCAGTGGGGTTTCTGGCTCTCCAATCCCAAATACCTGCAGGTTGGGGGTCAGAAAATATAGATAATATAGGAATAATAACGGGAATCAGCTTAGTTTTTAAGATATTTTATTTACATATTTGTGTGTGTTGCTGCCCCTGCGACCCGATCATGGATAAGCGGCAGAAGATGGATGGATGGATATTATTCTTAATTCTTCAACTTCTCTTTGCCCTTAGCTTTTCATGGCACAAAGTTTTTTATCCCGAATGTTACCTTGAAAATCATATCCTTTACAGTTGCAATATTTCACGTTTTCCCCGACTTCAGTAATTGCCCTTGTTGAAGGAGATTTTTAGATCAATTCATCCGTTGTAAGTGGAATGAATGGAAATAGCGATCCAAGTTGGCGCGACTGAATGAAGGTATTCATATGTCTGTTAGGGTACCTGTCTCATAGCAACGCTGTCTCAGTATAAATATAAACCCTTGGCAGATTGGTGTATTCACAGGAGCTTAATTAGCAGGGCAAAGATTAGGCCCTGGTTTTTATTTAATGGACTGGTGTGTGTCGATGCGCGCGTGCACACACACTCACACCACAATCCTTCGTCGTGCAAAACATGCGTCCCGGCTGAGGCGCAAACGCAAGGTGCATGCGTTTTTTGACGGTGACTTCATAGGATGGAGAGGGAAAAAAAAGGCAAACGGCCAGGGAGACACCCAAGGCGGATGTTATTCCCTGCTTATAATTGAACTGCTGGATTATCTTGATCGCTGTAACGGGCCACCCCACGTTGCTTTGACAAACTTAAACAATTGCTACCGTGATGTGGAAGAGACCCTTTACAGACCCAAAGAAAAAACAACCTCCCATTCAGATCGACAACTTGCACCTGATGGAATTGCATTGGGAGTTGCAAGATTAGGATTTGCCAAACAAATTCTCAGGTGATCTTTACAAATACAGTGTCATCTTTTGAAAGCCGAACTCGGTCATTTCGTCCAGCTGGGGGACGAAATGAGTGCCCTTATTCACACACTGTCACCATTATTATCTTATTGTTGTTGTTGTTGTTCATCATCTTAGTAATGTGTGTCTGTGTGCATCCCTACAATTCAGTGATATTCTTTTATATTTTGTGTATGAATATATATGTGTATATATATATATATATATTTGCACCTTGTTGTTGGTGTTGTGCCTGGACCAAAAATGATTTAATTAATGTTTTAATACATGAAATTATGCGCACAATCTTCGAAACAAGCCCAACATTACCTTTTGTCCGAAAGGGTCAGGACTCACAGGCAACATTTCAGCTTTTCTGCTGGGCTTAGGACGTCCAAAGCGCGCATTTAAAAACATTGTGATTCAGCTTATAATGGCAAATTCCCCACGTCTACTTTTGTATCATCTGCGACCGTGGTCTTCCTCTCATCGCCTCTGCTGCTGACACGGTTGACCCACAGATCCAGGAAACATGGTGCTACATGATCGGGACATGGGTTCAAGTGCTGTGGACAATGCTTTTTGCGAGAAAGCGTGTGAAGACGTCTGAGGAGGCTGATTGGCAGTTGCGTTCAACTAAGTTCAACTCTCTTCCCCCTCACAATGACATGTTTCCCATCACTCATTAGTACCACTGCACCGTCAGAAGTGTGATTTGTACGGCCCCTTCGTGCTGCACTGACCTTTTAACCGATTAACCCTTTTATGTCGCCCCAGTCAGCAAAAGAGTGGCATACACATATTGTGATTCTGCATATCGTCTGAAAACTGAGGCCGTCCGCTTGTATGACTACGTGCGCTTTTATGTGCAGTATTCCGACTGTCCACGGAGCTGCGCGTGCCACGGGTCGGGGAAATGCAATGACGTGCAGGATTGATTTGCGTTCGGCGTAAGTGGTCGAATGGGAAGTGAAACTCCATCTTCAGTGTGCACATATCGCCTTCACTGAAAAACATCAGGACTGTGGATTGGTCAGAAGGTTGGCGGTTCCGTTGCTCCTCCTGCCTGCATGTCAGTGTACCCTGCCAAGACACTGACCCCCCCCCCCCCAAGTTACTCCCAATGGCCTGGTTAGCGCCTTGCATGGCAGCTATTCAGCCATTGCTACGTGAGCGTGCATGTGAACGGGTGACTACAATCCGGTTTTCAAGCAACTTTAAACCTGAAGGTGTGAAAGTGTTTTCTGCGTGGAGGCCATTTAGCATTTACAAGATCAGTCTCTTCTCTCTTCTGTTGAAATTGTAAAATACGCAACACATAAGCAGACAAAGCAAAGCGCTGCAACAACATCACAATCATAAAATCAAGGCAAAAACGCATTATTATTTTATCACTCAAAAGCTTTGTCGATGCAGGAACATGAAGGCCTATTAGGAAATTCGATTCACCGGTTTGACAAACTGAAGAACTGAAGAGATCTGTGTGTTTCAGTCAAGCCAGTGGGATTCTAAATCCTCTGTTTGATGGCCAAAGCCATCAGCTGAAGATGGCAAAGGAATGGACACATATGTCTCTATAGGACATGTGAATGAGAGAGCGAATGGCTGTATTATCCCTATATGTGGCCCTGTCTGGTTCAAGGTGAATTCCGCCTCTCGTCCAATGACAGCAGAGAAAGGCTGTCATTGGCTGTCATTGTTGTGCAAAGCTACTTTTCCCTTTATTCCTGGACCTTTGTCCAAATTCATCTTCTTGTTTCGTTTAAACCGGGGGGTTGTGTTTGTCACCTCTGAGCCCTGTGTGTCATGTGACCACCTGCTACCTGCTCCGCGAGGGGGTTGGGGGGAAGAGGGTGACTGAGCGGCGTCAGACACATTTCAGACATTCTCCTGCAGTTTACTTGTAACACCGAAGCCTCAGTATTAAAGCAATCACGGCGAGCCTCAGAAAACATAACATTGGCAGCTAGGCACTGGATTAGTCTTTCGGAATTGTAACCGTCTGGATCGATGTCAGTCATCTTTAGTCAAATAAAGTCATGCTTTCTCAGGGGTTTCACACGGGAGAATGCAGTCAGTGCAGTTTTAGTTCAGAGTGCTTGATTTTACCTGTTATTCTCTGACCAAAAGCCACTGTGATGAAACCTGAATGTGGTGGATTGTTTGTTGATGCTTAGGGCAAATGTAGACGAGAAATAATGGATGAGTGTCGAGGACATGATTCCCCTCTAAACCCCTAATGCGCAGAAGACTGGCTTGTGTTTTAGCGGCGATTGAACTCGGAAATTTGTTAGATCCTGATTGAATTACATTTGCATTGTTTCTGCGTCGCCACCTTACAAAGATACCACATTAGAGGTCGCTGCCATCAATGCCATGTTAACAGATTGTACGGCTGACATTGTCATCCCTGAATAATAGAAGGGTATAGGATTCACTGAATATCTACTCTGAGTATGGGGGCGGCCCCTGCGATCAGGAGGTAGGTGGTGCGATCTCCTCCTCCTCCCGTCTGCGTGCCAAAATGGAGACAGAGTTGTTATTTTTCTAAACTCCTTAACAAACCAGGTGTCGGGCCTCGATTTAACCTTTCCGGATAAAAAGTCTCCCAGGGCGTGCTAGTTATGAAGCGACGTAGCCGAAAAAAATATGGAGAGCTTCCACTGAATTATAAAACAGAGAAAATTGAAAGACTAAGAGCACCTTTTAAGAGATCGTTCCTTCATTATTCAAAAATCCCTATCAGGCAAAAAGGGAAGGAGCCGGGAAGTGTCACAAATTATGATCAGATGTGATCAAAGTGCTTTTTATACCACAGCAGGCAAACCTGGTCTAATTTTTTGGCACTTTTGGGTCAGGTAGCACTTCGGTACAGATTTGTGCAAGGATCTGAAAGACAGCTAGAGAGGGAAAAAAGACAACATGAGGATGAAGCTGGCGGGACCTCAGCAAGGTAATAACAAGTGTGTGCACCCCGTCTCCACATGCTGGTCAATTGCCGTGTCTCATATTGCGCGTCTGCTATTTTTCCTCTTTATTATGAAAGCTTTTCAGACACCTGAGCTTCTGCAGCTTCAATTCGGCCTCTTGATTGGCCTCAGATGTCCACATGGAAATTGCGTCAAGCCATGACTGCACGGGGAGCACACTTCCAAGGATTTTCCCCCCCTGTTCGCACTGCGTGACGCCTGCAGCCGGTGAAAAGGCACACGGACCGACTGATATAAGACAATCTCAAGCAGTTGGGCGAAGGAAAATAATCTGATGGAATCACGTGCTTCAGATTCACTCTGATGCAGGATAGTGGAGATATTTCATCAGACATAGATTCATAGTTTTTTTTCATAGTTTTTCAAAACATAATCTTTATCTCTCTCTACACAAGAGGAAAAACCAGGTGTCACAGCCTGGATTTAAAACAGCTCTTAAAAGACTTCTTTGAATGTTTCATGCCGATATCTACCGCGAGCAGGTGTGACTCGGCGGCTGTTTGTCGTTTCTTGGAGCTAAAGCACTAACGATGCGGAGTCGCAAATGCAATCGGATCAGACACTTTTAAAAATAATGAGGCTTACCCACATTTTCCTAATTTTTGTCGGGGAACAACATAGGCGGGCGTAATCCAAAGCCTCATGAGATTCACCCACAAGATATATCACCGGCAAACAAGCAGAGTTTTCTTCCAGTGAACTCCAGGTTCACCGTTCGTTTGCAGTACTGTTTAGCTGGCACAGCTCAACCTGTCCCACCCAAATCAACAACCTGACCCAGTGACCCGGGTGAACCCTGTCAGGAATAGAAAATTCCAAATGGTAATGGTGATTATAAATTATTCACTGTATCTTGTTTTCGCCAAAGCATAAATATGAGTAAACAAGAGAGTGGTTCTCTCCGGGAATTAGGTAGTTTAGAGTGGCAACGTACGGGGGCTGGTGTTCCCGTTAAAGAACACCTGGTATAGACAGATGTACTTTTAGATGGATTTATTGCTGTGGTCTGTAACAGCAATACAACAGAACCATCAGTATAATTCTATACATTCTACACAAACAGAGGATAATAAACTTAACAATGACACTATATGAATCATATAACAAACAAATCCTTCACAAGAGGCTCGTGGACAGCATGCGGTCTGCTGATTAGCTTAACACAACAATAGAACTATAGCATGCACAAATAAGTCATACAAGTTAACGCCGACTTTGACATTCAACATAATTAAATCCCCATCTGTCAATCACACACAGAAATAAACCGAGGAAATCAGGCGAACATGAAGAAAGGTGAAAAACCCAACGAGCCTCTGCTGCACTAGTAGGGAAAAAAAATAGCTTCTACCGCATAGTGCACAGGTGGGATGCATGGGAATAACTGCGGTTCATTCTGGAGCGTAGGATCTATGAGAACCTACCGACAAACACGAACTGAACAGTATTATTTCAACAACAGTAAAATACACAGAAACAAAGTGGGCTTTCTAACAATGAGACAACGCAACATGTGACCAGGGAAGGATGGAAATAGCAAAAAAGAGTGTATGGAGGAGAGAAAAATCCTCTTGCAAAGTAAGTGATTGATATCAACTGGTGCGGTGATGATTTTGGTTGATTCACGCCGGGCTTCTGATCGGTAGGTTAATAACGTGGCAAATGCTTTGGCCTCATTATGCACAGAACACTGACACCACTAATCGAACGATGACATCTTCCGTTCCCTGGCGGTATACGATGCTAATCTGCGTGCCCACAGAAGGACATGTATTCAGTCACACAATCTGCGCGCAGAATCAAAACGAACAAAAGAAAAAAAGGGTTTGAGCATTTAAGTTGCTCTTAAACCTTGCGTTTATTTTCAAAGGCATTTGGGTCAAAATTGTAAATTTCCCCGCCGGTCAGTGAGGTGGTGAGCGCTGAGCACGGCTTAACCCTTATCCTCTGTCTGCACCCTGAGTAAACTTAAACGCCTCACTTTCTCTTATGCAGGTGCGTTCACGATACCCACAGGGGGGAGAAGGGGGGACTGTCGGACCTGTACGACAATGGCAATAACAGCGATAGACGTTATTGTTCTGGCTCGTAACATTGCAGCATCTTCTGGGTATATCGTTCTTATTTCCACAAGGCACCCATTCAGCAGTCGGTCTATCAACCGGCTCGAAAATATCGCTCAGTAAGCTAGAAACTGGCTTCCTTGGGAACGTAACAGACTCCAGCTTGATGCGATGCGTATGAAAGTGCGTTAACGTCGTATTTTATTTTTTTTTACATCTAAAGATATGTCTTTGCTTGAGCTATTATTTTCTGGTGGTCTCGCCTGACCGGCTCGCGCAGCAGATGCAAGGAGAAAAGAAGAAAGTAGCTGAGGCGCACAGCGACAGACCCGTAGTCGCAGCGTCGTCGGCTCCTTTGGGCATGCTCTAAAGGTTGAGAATGATGAAAAGGGAAGCAACACCCTCGGGCCGGCCCGTGAACGCTGCCGAAAGGCGAACAAAGAACTGCACTCTCAGCAAGTCAGTGGAGTACAGGATTTCACGGCCTTGAACGTCAAACACAAGAGGCAGGAAAGGATGTTTAGTGTAAAAATACTTAAAAGTGACACTGAGTTTTACAGCAGGGCAGCGTGAATAAGAATACTGGCCTTTATGGGTGACGCAAACTCATAAAAGTAAAAAACTCATGGCGGATGTGGAGGTTCATTGGCGGTTAAGAATCAGCAGATTATTAATTCATCCCTCTGTACGCTTTCTTTCCTCCTTACCTCCAAACTTGTACATAGAAATGAGCAATGCATGTATTAATTGCTAAGAACGGAAACTTTTTTGCGAGGAAAAAAAACAAAAGACAGGAAAGTGGCATCATGACAGTAGAGCTGAACAATAATATTCATCACCTCGTGGTAGGTTCATACATTTAAACATTACACAGCAACGGTTCACTTTTTCCCGGAAACTTTGTAGACACTCTTGAGGACAGGTGACATATATTTGAAATTCAAAAGCAACTTCAATGTTCTCCCCTTCGCTCACGTCTTTCTCCCAGTCTGCGAAGATTGTGATGTTTTGGCCTGGAATCAGGGTTTCGGTTGCATCGGGATTAAAGGGATCAATTGCAATAAAAACATAAACATTGCGATATGTGTGTACTACACACTCCCAGACTGCGGGGAAAGACACCCTCATCTCATCCCGCTATTTTGCAGATATTCAGAACGGCAGTCTTAAATGGATCCAGTCATACAGACTTACTGTATCACCCACTTGATGTGAGGAGATGAGAACACCTGATGAGGTGAGACAGGAATCTCCATGGGCCGTGATGTTTGCAGATGACGTCGGGATCTGTGGCGAGAGCAGGTAGCAGGGGTGGAGGGAAATCTCGAGAGGCGGAGGTGGAGGTGGAGGTCTGCCGCGCAAAGGAGGGGAACGAACGTCAGCCGCAGCAAGACAGAAGAAGCGTGCGTGAAGGAGAGAGACGCACAAGTGGAAACATGAGGCTGCAGCCAGTCCACAGCATGGAGAGTGTGACGCCGAAGTGAAGATGGGTGCGCGAGCAGGTTGGAACAGGTGCGAAAGGGGTCAGGTGGTGATAGACTATCAGCCAGAATGAAAGGAACAGTTTAAAAAATGGAGGTGAGACCAGCCATGGTGTCTGGTTTGAAGACACCGGGGAGAAAGACTTGTCGACAGTCGATGTTGAGGTTCTCTTTGGGAGTGATGAAGACGGATGGGATCAGGAATGAGTCCATCAGAGGGACAGCACGTGTTTGACGTTTTGGGAGAGAAATTGAGAGTGAGGCAGTTCGGACGTGTACAGAGGAGGGGTAGTGAAGATCTGAGCAGAACGATACTTAGGCTGGAGCTGCCCGGCAGGAGGCCTGGAGGAAGACCAGAGAGAAGATTCACGAACGGCGTGAAAGAGGATGTTAGATGCTGTGAGAGAAGAGGATGCAAAGGAGACGTTAGATGAAGCCAGATGATTGGTTGTAGCGACCCCTGAAGGGAGCAGGAGAATAATAGATGAGGAGAACAATTAGAATCAACAAAGACATTTATGGATCATTTATAGAACAGCGATTGCCACGTCTGGGTTTTGCGGATTGTATCATCACTCCTGACAAGGCTGTGGTTCACCTGTGATTGGCAACATTAGAGAAACATTTGGTTTGAGAAACATGAACCACAATAGCCTTGGATTTGTTGCTGCAGGGAGTTGTCGGAAGCATCAGAGGTGGGAAACGTTGTCCATATCCTTGAAACGAATCGGAATAAATAAGTAAATGGACAAATGAATAAATAGGTCTTGCTCATTTTGAACGGGTGTTAACATGCAACACCATGCTTTGGATGGTCTGGAGTAGTTTAGAAATCTGTCAAATCAAAAGTTGTGAAGGAAGTGGAGAAAAAAATGAAACAAGGGTCCAGGCGCTCAATTCTTTTTTTGGCCCGAAGAGAGAGAGAGAGAGAGAGAGAGAAAAGAAAGTTGTCGACAATTAATTGAAATTTTCTCAGGAAAATGAAATTATGGTCTAGCGCCTGTTGAATTTGAACCGTTTCCCTTCATGTCAGCGCAACACGGCAAGTCATGATTTTGATGTCTCTGGTGTCGGCCACAAAGGGACGCTGGCTAAATGAACAGGCTCCTCCACACAAAATGTCAAAAAAATAAAACAGAATAAGAGAAACTCTAATTTACAAAAGCGATTGGAAGTTTCTTCAGTATAAAATCAAAATCCCTGTTTTTTTCGCTGGTAGAAAGGAACCCAAATCTCCCACCTAGGCTTTTAGTACATTAACCTGGCGCTCCAAGTGTGATCTGACGGTTAAAATGATAAGCGCGAGGAATTAAACCATCAAAGAGGCGCGGCTGTCACGACGGCGTTTTAGAACAATGAATGTGACGTGCGCTAACTGGCGCTGCTGTCAACTACTCCGAGAATAACCAAGATGAAGGAGGAGAATATTATCAAAAGACGTTATATAACATTTATATATTGAAATTACTCAAACCTTTGCGTGCAGAAAACTGCCTTGTGGGAGCCGCAATCTGAGGAAATGATACGTATCCACATTTTTTCTTTTTTTTTTCCGAGACATAGGGAATGTAAATAACCCCTTTTTGCACGACACGCTTTGAATTATACTCCTTCCATCTTTTTCGGAAGACTGAGAAGAAGACACGATTCCCTGCTCCTGTTGGAATTAACTTTCATCAGTGGCAGCCATTGAACTGTCCAAATAGTTGAATTTTTTTCCCACCGTTTTTTCATTCAGTGCCATTTCAGGTGAAGGACAAAAAAAAGCGAAGTAAGGTATTTTATTTTGCCGATATTCTTCTTTACCGGACGCCCCGCGGTCGGCCTGGAGAGAAAAGCTAATGCCGGGGAAGATGCTGCAGTGTATTCGACAGAGCAGCGCGTGGAGGGCAAGGAAATGCCACTGATGCGGCTGAACGCAAAGTGTGCAGTGGGAGTTTGGGGGCTGCGAAAGCGCCGTTCAGTTGATGAAGCGTACGCAGGTAGCCCGAGGTACTTTAGATGACGCGCTGTGTGTGACATTTGCCAAAGGGACTTGCGGGAAGATAATCAACCGGGGCCAATTAAAGGAGGAAAAGGAGATGCCGATCGGTTGGGAGTTGAGTCGACTGATCGGAGCTGTTGTGACGCGGGTGAGAGCAGGCGTCGGCCTGCCGACCCGCTGGGCCCCATGCTCTCCTACAGTACCTTCTAAAAATACCATGCTCGAACTGATCTCACCCCCTTGAGATTCCTTCTGCTGCTCGAATGCGTGTAAGCTGTTTGTCTCGAATTTTACCGAAACGGCAAGCGTAACGATTGCTGTTTAGTCACGAGTTAAAAACATGATTTCTAAATCACTTTGAATCACCTTGATGTGTTTGAAAGCTGGTGGATGAATGAAGTTGGACTGACCCATGCACATGTTGCTCATCTCAATGCATTTCTTCATCGTTACTTAACGGCCTTGTGCGCTTTTTTTCTTTTGGCTTTTAAATACTCGTTTGTATTCTTTTACCGCTTGGTCGTTTAATTCTCTATTCAATTTTTTCATTTTTACTCCCTTGCTGGATTGGGTCATGGCGAATTTGGCGAGGTGCCGTACGGGGTTTCAATGAGAGGTATTCCAAATAGTTTGTCCAGGATTGTCAAATTGTAATGCAAATTAAAGCTAATTCTGTTTGAGCTTAAGAATTGGCATGGAAGTCCGGTGAAGCCGGCAGTTCTCACTCTGGGGCAAATGTGCGATGAAACTGAGATAGCAGCGTCACACTTCTTGTCATTCCGAAAGTTCAGATCAGTTCAGTTCGATGTGAACCGAGAGCACCTCTTGAAGTCGGTCTTTGAGACTGACAGTGCAGTTCAAACACGGGGGGG
>CAAKHD010003325.1:39260-50960 GCA_901007705.1 Fistularia tabacaria | reverse complement strand
CCCATGTAATTTTAAAACACCAAATAAAAATTTATCTTCCCCAGAAAAAAAAAGGCGGGCAAAGCTTTTCCCCCCCCCCCCCCTGCCCCCTTTTTCTTATTCCCCCAACCATAACTGAAATAAGCTTATTTCTGTCTTGTGCTCATGAAAGTCAACGACACATCAGAAAACCAAATTCCATCATGTCTGGGTCCATAACATCACCCAGAGACACACAAAACTTGAATTAATTTCACACCCGTCTGGAGGCAACTCCTTTCGCCTCTGAATGGCAGTCTGGAGGGTGGCGTACAGTCTGATTTAGCAATTAATAAAAAAAACAAAACAGCATCATGACACCAATTTGTACACAGCCAGGTCTACTTACTACACTTCGAGATGCCTGTGTTTTTTATTTTATTTAATTTTGCACGGATCATATTGGCTAAATTGATTCTGATTTAAGTGTAACAGTACCATCTCAGCGACACACATATCATGTCATTACCTGCTTTCTTCATGTAATGTTTATGATTTGACTCGAGTTTGTGTGCGAGCGTGTGTTCGTGTGTGTTGGGCGTGTCAAACTTCGAGGAATTCGTGGGCTTAAAATACAGTCGAGATAGAAGGCAAGGAAACCACAGGTGCATCATGGGTAGTCCCCCAGCACTCTCTTGCTCGAAAAATAAGATACTGTTTTGAGAGGTAAACAGACATTTGGGCCACCACCAAGGGGTACCCGTCCTTATCAGTGGTCAACAGGATATTGTGCCTAGTCTCTCCGTGACGTTCTCCTCAATCCTCTGACCCCCAACCCCCCCAACCTGCTTTACAACCTCTCTTACCCCTGTCAAGCGCCATGCTGATTTGGTCTGCCCCTATCACTGAGACCGGCTCATTGCAGCTCCTCTATCTCTCCATCGCTGCAACTTTCCCGTAGCGCATCCATCCCAGTGATAGTACCTGCCTACTGGTCATAAAAAAAAAAAATAAATAAATACATAAAACCCCTTAGAGCCATTTCCAGCATTAAATGGGACAGAGTTTGTGCACGGATTCAAGGTTAAGCCTCCCATCCGAGAGCTGCAGTGCTACCTCTTCTCATTTTTCGAAAGTATATATTCCAATTTCCCTCCACAGCACCGGTAAAACACTTCCACGTTAGAGACGGCAAAATTTCGAGCGATTCGTCTGAAACGTGACAATCGAGGCGAGAGAAACATCCGGGAATTAGAAACATAGCTGAAAATGGGACGTTTCGAAAATGGTCAATTTAATTATCGTCAAGCATAAAGGGGTTCTGTCTGACTCCTCTTTAAATATGTCTCCTAATATGTAATAACAGCAGGAAGAAAGCCGGGAAAAGCTTGCAGTTTTCAGAGTTTTTTGGAATGAAGCACGACAGATCAGCCGTGTAATTTGAAATAAATGTACATACGACATGAATAACATTATTTTGTGATTATCATTACACCAATAAGAATATTGGATGTCGTATTATTATTATTCATAACATGATGATAATTATACATTTTAAAAACCAAGTAAGTAAGTATTTTGTAGACAATGTCTGTGATTAGATTAAACCATTGTGTTAATCACTTTGACACATAAAAAGGGAAAAAGGAGGAGGTTGTCCGTCTTTATTGACTTAATGATAACAACTACCTGGCAGGAACAAACTAGGCTTTTTGCTATCATCGCCCGAAGATCCTAAAAGTCCTTAACTCTGAAAAACCCTGAGTAAACACTCCAAAAGGAGGTAGTATCGACCGGCTTGACGAGAAAGATGACAAGATATGACTGTGCTGAAGCAAACGGAGAAGGTCTCGTAAACAGCTTCTGTCTCTTCTCTCCGTCAGTACCGTGCTTTTTTTTTTTTTCCGGTGGTTTGTTTGTTTACACGATCTCTTCTCTTCATCTCCCTGCGAAAGATGAATGAAGCGGCGGTTTGCACGTTCATGTGCATTATCCCCGGATCACGCGAATAAGCGGCGAGGTCGGCGCGGCCCGGGTAAATACATTCCTGTCAGATGGTAGCCCGGTAAGACAGTGTTCTCGACACGACGACATGTTTTTTTTCTGATTATATTCACAACTCATTATGGCCCATGAAGTCGTATTTATTGACTTGAAAACATGGCAAAGAAATCAAGGAGGCAGATGACTCATGTGACCCGAAGCTGCTCACCTCTTCTTCTTGCAACTGATTCGATTTGTCTTTTTGAATAACTTTTTTATTCTTTCACTCCCCTGCATCCCCCGCCGTTCCATCCAGTTGCGTTCACTGACGGACACAAGCAGAGATATTCTCCTGCAATGGCATAGCAGGAGTGGCCGAGTCCAATATTAGGATTCAGCAGGCCCGACGAACACCGGCCGAGAGGTCACCGCCGTGAATTAATGATATACACATCCTCTCCTCTGCAAGGCTGCAACTGCGACCGCGTGATTAGATTTGAGATGGAATTCACATCGTAGTAGAGCATTTTCTGAATACATATGCGGGTGCAGTGGCATCGCCCTCAAACACGTGTATAAATGCACCGATGTGAATTGACTACCGGACGCCGTTCGCTCTCTTTGCTCAAACTGTAACTTCCTCATTTTTAACACCAGCTTTTCAGTAACCGTGGAAGACATTCACGCGGTGGCGGCGGACCACACTCATCTGTGGCCTTTTGCCCGGATCCTCCGAGTGAGGACGCATTTAGCTGACACAGCCCCCGGGTTTGGATGGGAATATGTATTATACATGGAGAGCGGGTGATTTGTTGTTTGCAGACTTGGAAGGGGGAGTGAGCGTGCGGCATCTCTCTCAATTTGACTTGTTGCCCTCTGGAGCCTTCATAGTCGCTGTGGGGTTATGTGTATGTACCGACTCAACCCTCGTCCCGACGAGCCCATCTGAGGACAGTCACAAGAGATCCGCGGGTATAAATACAAAGTTAGAGAATCTTCAAAGCCTTCAGAGCACACACGGCCATGTCAGGGGTTAGGGGAGTGCACGAATTTCGCTCTGGTCCATGTTTGTGCTCGGGCAAAACCGTCCGGATAAGGAGAATTTCAGAGTGCCTGAAAAAAAAAAAGTTAAGGAGAGTCACAGAAATGGAAAAGCTGTAGTGTTATATAGTTATTTGAAAATAAGCCAAATGACCGCGAAGCTCCCAAAAAATAGTTGCTTTGTGCTAAAAAAGAGTAATATTCGTTCCTCAAACAGAGCAATCACACATTATTTTGCATCTGATGGCCAATCATTGTCAGAAGCTCCTTTGCTTTGCATAACAGAAAATGCTCGTATTTAATTTAGTCATGAAAACAAACAAAAATCCCTGGTGCTTTTTTTTTTTTTTTTTGCTAATGAGACAACAACTATAGAGATGTCAAACATTGGTATTGGGGAGAGAAGAACTCATAACCAAAAAATAAATGATATAAGCTAACAATACCGTGATGCCCGGTCGGGCTGACACCTAGTTTATTTATTAGTTATTCATAGAAAGTCTTGATTTAACAATTGGAAATCTGCCTCACATATGGAATAAAAGTACATTAATATAATCTGACGGGCAAAATATCCGTTTGTACAATAATCTTGCACTGGCTTACGTGTTATTACACATGGTTCAATACTTAATTTCCTAGATTGTATTGCCTGGTTATCCATCGAGGATATTGACAGGGCTACCCTTCGATGAAATGTGTAGTGGGAGAGTTTGTGTGACTGGGTTTGTGAGTATGGACTGAAAAAAAAAAGAATAAATAAAGGATTCACTTCTGACATCCTCTCCCTCTGTCATCATCTAAAAGTCATGAAAACATAAAAATATGATGAGTTAGAGGAATGCAACAATAGAGCGGAGGGGGGTGGGGTGGAGGAAAAAAAAAAAAAGATCATGTAGCCTCACGGTGTTGGAGAGGCATACACATGTAGATACACATTCGCATATTCCCAACACAAGATCCGGCTCGGTCGGACAGCCAATTACGGGAGGAGCCTGCGGGGAAGGAGACGAGGAAGGATGGAGGAAAGGTGGAGATAGATGAGAGCATTGTAGCTGAAGAGACGGCTGATGAGGGTTGAGGGACCGCCGATGCCCTTCAGCTGCTGATGTAAAACTCGGTCTGATCATTGCTGCTCGGCAGGCTGAGAGAGAGCCGGTATGGGCTTTTCCCTCTCCTCCTTTCCCCCACTTTCCTTTTCTGCCCCTTTTTAATGGGCTGCCTGTTGTAGCCCGACTCCATCTCCTCCACACGCACCGTGCCAGACTGCAGTGCGCAGCAGAAAGATGGGCCTTTGATGGACTTCGCATGCCTCTCTCAGACTCGCCGTCACCCCTCCACCCTCCTACCTTCTTCTTTGAACCCATCATGTTTATTACGCCCCATAAAATACACACTTTTTAAATTTATTCTGGTTTTTGTTTGTTTACCCCTTCACTTCCTTTCATATCATTTGTCGTTGCACCCATTCGATGTTTGAAATCCAAGCAAGGACAAACTTGCAAAATTGGTTCGCCCGACCTGGCGTGCGGGGTTCTCTTTTTTCTGAGCAAAACTGGGATGTCTGTGGTTTCCCTTCATTTATTATATATTTCCCATCTTCTCTCATCTTCCCTCGTAATGCATCGTATTTTCAGCTCTCTAATCTTATCGGGGAATAAACCTCTCAGTTTCTGTACTGCAAAAGATGCCTTTCTTGAATGGAACCGCCGCTTTGTTTCATGTGTGGACAGGGCCATACTTTCAAATCGACAGCACGCTGTGCATTTACGAGTGCACGCTTGCACGTGCGTTTACTTTGCACAATCGGTGCGAGAACGGAAAAACCCCATGACGAAGCATTCCAAGTTCGAGAGAAAAGTGTTTTCGTTGCCTGTCAGTCCAGGCACCCTGGAATTTTACCACCCTATCCCCCAAAAGAAGCTCACAGGAGCAGTCAGCAGCTATTAGCTGAGATGTTAGACCTCATGTCAGAAACTGAAAGATTACACCGCTCAGGACATTGTTAGTGCCGAACAGTGCAATACAAGCAGGGATGAGAACCTGGCAAAAATAAAGAAACATAAACAGTAGAACCTCGGCTTACGAACAACCCTAATCGTGAACAAAATCGTCCCCCGATTAGTTTTCAATCAAATTTTGAATCGAGCTGCGAACAAGCCTGTGCACGAACACACAAACGAACAAACTGAAGGGCTTTCTGCGGTCGTCGTGCATGCTGCTCCGCATTGTTTACATCATTCACCGTTCTCCTAAACCCTGAGAGTGGCATCCTTGTTACAGATCTCGCCAAGCACTACGACATGGCTAAGCAAATACAAGGCTGTGCTGAGTACGTTAATGAAGCAAATGTCTCAAGTCTTAGAGGAAAAAGAGGAGTGTTTGTTAGTTTGGATTAGTTCTGGATTAGTTGGTTAGTTTGGATTCATGAAAAACTGCTTGCTGTAGATAGCATTAGTGTTAGCGGGTGTCTGATATCAAGAAGGCTTTACTTTTGCATGCTGATATAATGAAGGAAACACCAAGTACAAGTGCTACGAAGAAGAGAAAGACCAGCAGAAAGACAGTAAGAATTAATGTTATCTTTAATTCTTTTCTGTATTTTTGCCACAAATAAACCCATGTAAATGTTTTTGGGGGGCTGGATAACAGATCAATGGGATTTATGTTTTCAGTGGGAAAAATTGATTGACTCTGTTCTTAAACCGAAATGTGGCAAACTATAATTCATAAGCCGATGTTCTACTATATGTATATGTGTATATATATGTATCGATATATATATATATATATATATATATATATATATATATATATATATATATATACACGCATATCGATTCATATATATATACATATACATATAGTAGAACCTCGGCGTATGAATTATAGTTTGCCAACAGGTGATATATGTGTATATATATATATATATATATATCCCTCCCTTGGCATGTGTTGAGTGTGTCTTTGTTTTTGTGAGAAATGCATTGTTTGCTCAGGCCGGAAGGACAGGAGAACATTAAAAACAGAATTTTGTATTTCGCCTGGCCGTGTTGTACAGTCTATCTGGAGATGCTAATGCGGCAAATGGTGAACTAGGACACCAATGTAAAATCCTTGGCGGATCGTTGATCTGGCAGAATGAAACACTTCGAGTACCCCTCTGGGAATGGATATTTCTGTCTTTGCATTCTAAAATTGTGATATTATAATTGAAAATAATGAGTGATACAGTTTAGCATATGTGCCGCACAGCAAGAAGGTCCCTGGTTCGATCCCGACCGGGGGCCTTTCTGTGTGGAGTTTGCATGCTCTCCCCCACGGTTTCCCACAGTCCAAAATCATGCAGTGGGTTCATTGGAGATCCTAAATTGTCCAGATGTGCGAATGAGAAAGTTTATTGTTTTATGTCTCTGTATGAACTGGAATGAGATGGTGCTTGGTCGTACAGTATGTCTCTAAATGTGGCCCTGTGGCCGACTAGCAGCCGGTGCTTGCCCAATGACAGCAGGGATAGGATCCAGCAGCCCAGCGAATCAGAGAGCAGGACAAATGGTTCAGACAATGAATGAATGAATGAATGGGTGACATAATTGTAAAATAGGTGTGGTACAGTTCTACGTGGTTGAAGATAACTGTTAACACGCGGCCAACAAAGATGCACGAGGTGCACTGTGTGGGAGAGTCCCCAACAGAGAATCCCAAACGACCCCAGCAGTGACAGGTACGACAAGAGTGAAGCTGTGATGGCTGGTGGAAAACAAAGTTTCGACATGCGCGTTGAAAATCAACAGAGAAAGACAGATATCTGAACAGACAACAAATCTGACAGGCGAGCGCAGAGTGGGATATCAGGGATTTCTAAGTGACAGCCCGGGAAAGGAATGGGTGACTTTGGTATATTTTGGCATTAATGTTCTTCAACGTCAGTTAAAAGTCGCCCCTGCAGACATGACAAAAGATGAGTTGAGGCCAGCGGAAGAGAGACCATCTTTCTGACGCTTTAATGGGTCTCAATATGACTTTAATTTTCTACTTCGTATGTATCAACGGATATTTTTGCACGTGTGCTACTGACATCACACCAACCGTTAACCTAGTAGACCCCGCTTTTTTGTGAGCGGTCCGATATTAGCGTCTCTGTAACCGAAGCCCGGGTTTGAAATCCCAGTTTGATAAATGGAAGAATGAACCCGGACTTTAATTTAAAAATGACTTGCAATGTCACAACCCGAGTTCATTATTCATTGTTATTTCTGTTTCCTTACAAGACACTCAGATATTGGATATAATCTGTTACTTATCTTACTTTGCGCCACAAAATTGATGATGGTCTAACTGTTTTTCCTCATCCTGGCAATCTTCGGCGAATCACGTTCGCAACTTGACAATATGAAGTTTCATATCGTGAATGGCAGAATCAGTCAACTCCCCTGGACAACCGGGCTGACTCCTGGATCGGACCCAGATGGTTTGACTATGCCTCTAATATTTTGATGGAAGTTTTTTAATGTTTACCTGAGTCACTATGTACACCCCCTTGAAATACCAGGAAATGAATTGCTTTCATCCAACAATAGGAAGGGAAGGCCTTGTAATACCAAATAATAACACTCCAAAGTTATCACTGTCCTCCAGACATATACGATTCACAACCAAGGTCATTTTATTTTATGAGAAAACCAAGAAAAGACGTGAACCGATCATTTCAAATCCAAATCTTTGAACCACCGTAATGTTGCATTTCCATCCAATCTCTTCTCAATATTTACACATTTTCAAGACGACGTACATTATTTATAAATTTCGCAAATGATACGAAGCGGAAAAAACACAAGCGTATATAAACCTTAGATAATGGCGAGAGGAATGAAAGATAACATAATATCCCATCTGCCGAAGAAACGGCGGACATTAAGATCAGTAATTTAAAGTAAATCTACGATTCCCGCCGTCCCGGAGAAGCACGAGAAGCTTCAAGCTTGAGTGTTTTTCACAGTGGTGCGGCAGCAACAGAATCACATTCAACTGTGACATTAATGGTGTTCATTTCGTATTCACACGGGTCCTGTGTATGTGTGTGCGTGCGTGTGTGTGTGTGTGTGTGTGTGTGTGTGTGTGTGTGTGTGTGTGTGTGTGTGTGTACAAGAAGCGTGGTGCATGAAGAAATAAAGCATCCATGCAGGGTGTCAATGGTCTCACTAATTTGGCCTCTCCTACAGCCTGATGAGGATATTTGTAAAATCTTTGTGTCTGCCTGCTTGTTGTTGATCAGACTCAAATGCCGCCATTTCTGATTGATCGCGTCGTTGAATTCTGTGATCTTGCAAATACTGTCTGCTCGGCTCTGCGTTGCACTTATTGATTTTGATAAAGTCTTTTGCTCCAGTCAGCTGATTACAAAGTCTCATTTGGCTTTATAATGCACTGTGACCGCCTCCTGGCATGCACACCGTTTGCTCATTAAATTAACACGAGCGGAATCAGACAGCTCAGATATAGCTAATGGTTAGACGTGTTGGAACTCGAGCACATTGAGGCAAACACACACACACACAGGCAGGCGATTCTGCAGACCTCCCACTGTTTGAGAAATGGTGATATTAATGACAACAGAAACATGGTTTAGTATTCATCAAGCCAAATTGCTGTAACTATTCTCTGTCCTCAAAAAAGACCTCTTCTTTGGTTCAAATTACGAGAGAGGATAAAAAGAAGTTGGCGCCCTCACCTGTGTTGCCACTACATTACATATCAAGGCCTGTAGGCATTTTCACCCTGTGAGCAATTGATGATTGGACATGTGTTGAAGCATCAGATCTGTAAAGACGCTACTATTTCATTTTAATTGCATCTTATCTTGATTTTAACCATCTAAGAAACTAACAGTTCCCTCCGGCTGTACATTTCTTCCATGTTAAAAAATGCCCCTTAAATGAAAACTACATTTTGAATCATGCTCATTTTCAACATCAATTTCAATATCAAATCCCCTCATTTGCTGCCAGCGACTGAGAATGAAGGGGAAAGTGCTGGTCAGAATCTAATGGGGAGAGATAAGAAGTCGTGCTAAGCATATACCACATTTGAAATGGCCCAAGGCACTAATGTATGTTTTAAGCTTTTTTTTTGACTCTTCATTTTTTCTTAATTTATTTAACATTTATTTATTTTGTATATTTGTACTTATATTTTTTACATCTTTGACTGTACTGATGGCAGAAACACATTAGGTATGGCTAACATCGCTCGGAATTAAACCGCATTAAACGTGACATGTATAGTCCACGCTTCGTAAACTAATCTTACAAATGGAAGTGCTCGGTCTTAAATTGGGAGTTGTAAGCATGGTCCGCCTTGGCTTTACGGTCCAAAACTGGCCAATGTAAAATCAGCAATAAAAGTAAATCAAGGTGTTTTTCTGGTCAAACAAGTGTTTATTTATAAAGCCAGGGATTTTATTGTTCCAACACATCAACATAACTGGCATATATTGAATGATATGGGGAGAAAAAAACAACACTTCTAAAATTCAGAGAGACCTTTTAAGTTGTTTACTACAGGAGGGATTGCATTATTGAACATTATCACCTTTTTGTCAATTATACCGTTTTAAAAGTCTTTTTTAAGGGCATGTGTAAACTGTTTGCAGCTTAATATCCCAAATACAACAAACCAAGATTTGGTTACTCTGCGAATATTGCTCAGAAAGAACTCGGGCCCTAAACTCGCTCACACAATAGAGTGACCCAGGCTCGTTACTAGCGGCGTGGGTGGGGCCGGGTTGGTGTGTCCGCCTCAAAGCGAGAAGGTTCAGGGTATGGTCTCCGTTTTCCTCCCACAGTCCAAAAGCATGCAGGAGGTTCTTTGGAGACCCTAAGTTGCCCAGATGTGTGAATAAGAGAGTGAATGCCTGTACGTTTTTTGGGAGCCAATGAGGGCTAACTTACTGAAAAGAAACATTGTAATAGGAGAACAGTAAACGATGTGAACACCGGTAGTAGCAAGCGCCACTACTGCTATGCCACAGCGCGAAAAGCCCGTCCGTTTGTTTGTTTGTATGTTTGTTCAAGGCTTGGTCGCAGCTCAATTCAAAATTTGATTGAAAATGCCAATCGGGTGCCGATTTGTTCATGATTTGAGGTGCTCGTAACCTGAGGTTCTACTGTATATGTTTCTGTCTTTTGAAGGGGTGTCAACTCATTTTAGCTGGAGGAAAATCTTTTAATGTCTGTGGAGGTTCTCAGTCATCCAGGTCATGGTGAAGTCTTGTCGTGGCAACTGGACTTGAATTTCTTCACTTGAAGACCTTTCAGCCCTCATCCAGGAGGTTTCTTCAGTTCAGAAGTGAAGAAGTTCCATTAGAAAGGCGATTGCCCCCAGTGTTAGGACACTAAACAAGCACATATAGCATACATTTAGCAGCCATACTTCTTTTTATAATGCTGATTTTATGCCTTTAAATGTTGCCTTAAAGGGGTCCCTGATGACCGATTTTTGTCCCATTCGATCAATATTTGTACCAGCTACATAAAAACCATAACGCAGTTTCTCAACATATCTTAGTTTGTATAAAATTGTAGAAAGAGTTTTCACTCGTTGGCCGCCGTTGTTGTTTATGTCGCAATGTTGTCTGTGTAGTGACGTCGCGTGCGTTCACTGGGCTCGGCCCCGTTCGTTTTACCGCGCGGTGCAAAAGCACGTCATCTGTGCAACCCTTTCCATTTGGACCCGAGAGAGACGTGAGCGAGGCGATTATCGCTGAAGACAGAAGTCCAAGTTAGTTGAAAAAGGTTTCATTGCAGAAGCCTCTCAGATGAGGGGATGAAACGTCTTCAAGTGAAGGAAGTCAAGTCCATTTGCCACAACAGAACTACTGTTAATGTACCTACTGTTCAGTTCACCCCTGAAACTTGCTATCTTTCTGCTTTGTGTGCTAAAAGATACCAGCGATCCGGCCCGCGGGCCTTGAGTTTGAGTTTGAGTCTACATGAACTTGTTTAAGGTGTCTTAAGTCCGTCAGTGAACCCCGTCTCTCTCCTAATGTCAGCTGGGATTGGCTCCAGACCCCCTTCCCCGCGACCTGCAGAATTGGAAGTGCAGATGATGAGTGAATGTATGAATGAATCGGAATCAGAATCAGAAACAGAAACAGAAAAAAATTTATATGTCCCTCAGGGGCAATTGGGGGGCACATGGGGTAGCAGCATCAAATTGTGTCTGCCATTTCTTGGAGCAGCCAGGGGTCTGGGCTGAACTCGGCTCACCCTGAACCTCGCGGCCGGCCGGCTCAAAATCACAGCTACACCGCAGGCAAAATATGTCACATTTAAACTGCTACATTTAGTTCACTTTCTCCATCAAACAGCTGCCACTTTTAGGGATCTATGGGAGTGACAATGTGTGATATTTTCAATTCATATCTACGATCGTTGGAAATGTTTAAATGACGAGGGATTCAATCAATGATGTAAACATTTGCCTCATTCATTGATATGATAGTAGATGTGCACAATCCACCATGTGAATGTATCAGTAACACACCAATTGGAAACACATGCACAAACACACACACACACACACACACACACACACACACACACACACACACACACACACACACACACACACACACAGAGACACACACGGTCGCACCCGCAAAAAAAAAAACAAAAAAAGAAAGAGACAGCGACACTGAGCCTCCCTCCACCGCACACC
>CAAKHD010003325.1:0-24099 GCA_901007705.1 Fistularia tabacaria | reverse complement strand
AACTGTCTTCGCCTTGTAGAGCAAAGTTTACAACTCGTGGTTTAAAAAAAAAAAAAAAAAAAAAAAAAAGATTTTCACTGTATATTTAGCAGAATAATAATCACGGTTAAGATAGTAATCATCTGGACGTCCGCTCTGTTTTACATTGGTTTTACCCGTACTTCACAATATTGACACACAGTGATTGTGAGTAAGAACGCTATAAACCAATATCAAGGAAAAAGATGGACCAAAACTGTGAAATTCTGTTTAATTATTGCATTGATATTATTATTCCCTCAATTGTGATTAAAAAAAGTCTTATTTTGTTTTTCATAAAACAAACGGCATGCCTTTTTCAAAATTTTATTTCTTATTTGCAAATTAATGAGAAGAGTAAGACACCACTGAGCTTGTTAATCGTCCTCTTATCGGGATACCATCGCTATGCAAAGGCCCTGAAAACAAAGATTTTGGTTGCCGGGAAATCAGAAAAAATATGGAATTCACTTGATGCAGGACTAGCACATAATATTCTTCAATGTTTGTTCAACAACTGTCAGGTTAAAGGTCGTTAAACATGGACCGAAAACATGTATTTTGCAGGAATTAGCCTCATGCTAATGCTATTAATTTTCCTCCAATATGTTGCTTGCACTGAAGATCCAGTTGGATTAACAGATCAAGATTCCATAAAGCATAAGCGCATATAATTTATCTTTTCCATTTTTTTGGTTTTTGTGTTCACTCATATTCTGTACTTATGTAGCTGCTTCGCTGTCCCCACGCGGCTTTTGGGTTTTCCGATGCAGATTGTGTGTTTCTTTCAGGGATGAAACCCGGTTTTGTTTTTTGTTGGCCGAGAACAAATACGAAAGCCGACGGGTGGAACTTGAGAAATGTGTAAACCGAGTGGCCTCGTCTCTGTAGTTCTACCATCTTCCTATTGACCCATTCCATCCTCTGTTTTCCTGCGGCTTTCTTCAACGTGCCCCCCCCCCCATCTCATCAAATCAAGGAGATTCCAACAGAGAAATACTATTTTCTCCTTGAATGTTGCTACTGCTCTAAGCCTTTCTTCCTCACACCATTTCACTCACAGGCATTTTTATTTTGCCTTCTTTCTTTTATCTTCTGGGAGTAAGGCAAGAGCAAGGGACAACAAAACATGGTCAAAGACTGGCACTGCGTGGACTGCTCCACTGTCGGCCGGGGTGTTGTATCCTCCTCGCCCCTTTGTGGGAAACAGTGACAGTACATATTTGCCTGAGCATTGGCATGTATTTTTCATATCCACTACAGCCAAAGGAATATCTGTGTTATTCTATTAGCTTAAGGCCGCACAGCGCCGCATCGCATGAAAGCGTTCTACACTGTAAAAGCTAACATTTTTGCGGGGAGTTTAATTAGATTTAAGTGAATTAAATTTAATTCAATCTTATTCGATTTAGTCTAATGTTATTTTACTAATTGATTCAAATTTACGAGACATGCAGCATGTTGCAAAGACTCAGGTTGTTCAAAATGAATTTATGGTTCGTGCTTTTTGTCACGCAGCAACAAAGGTCCCCGGTTTGATTCCTGCGTGGCGTCTCCATGTTCTCCCTGCATGGGTTTCCCCCGGGTTCTCATGTTTCAATAACAGGAGGTGCAGGAGGTTCTTCAGTGACCTTCAATTGCCCAGATGTGCGGATGAGAGAGTGAATGCTTGCTTGTCTCTATTTGTGGTCCTCCATTCTAGCTGTGAATAGGCTCCGCCCCTTGGAATAGGCTCCACCCTCCATTCCTCGTGACCCTGATCGCAGGACAAGGGATTTTTTAATGAAATGATTTATTTATTTTGTCTGTTTATTTTTTATTTATTGTGTTTATTATGTTTTTATATACACGGTTAGTTTATTATTATTTGTTAGAAACTGACAACTTTCCGCTGCGGTGCGTGTGATGTTCTGAAACCCCGGCATAACCGGGACACGGCGTTTAACCGGTCATGTACGGGAGCGCAGCCCCAGGATTTATGGTGTCCACATCAGGGACAGGATGGCGTGACAGGGATATAAAGACGAGGACAAAGGACAGGTCGGGAGGCAGCTTGAGAGGAGGGCGGCACAATGACAGAGGGTGGATTGAGTACACTCAAACATCAAACGCTTATAAGGGGATGATGCCCAAAATATTAGGAGATGATTTCCGTGGAAACGTCACCGAAAGGAGATTACCAGTCAAACACAGCCCGTGTAAATGGCCAGCGGGTTACTACACTCTGGAAATGAACTGATTGTTATTCATTTATAGACATTATGCATCAGTCTGTGAAATGAAACATGACAGCATGAAGGGAAATAAAATATGACCATGAATTTACACCTACATGTGTAAGTTTAACTCGACAAAATAAAGGAAGTTTGGATACAGAGGTGTGTGTGTGTTTGTTTGTGTGTGTGCGTGTGCATGTGCGTGTGTGTATACCATACAAATACCCGAAAGGAAAATCACAAATCTTTGATTCTTCTGTTTGGGTTTTGAGGGCTGATGACCTTCCAAGCTGCCAGTATGGTGTAATATTATTG
Source organism: Fistularia tabacaria (assembly GCA_901007705.1). Lineage (NCBI taxonomy): Eukaryota > Metazoa > Chordata > Actinopteri > Syngnathiformes > Fistulariidae > Fistularia > Fistularia tabacaria. Next base: position 21,550 of record CAAKHD010003325.1, on the reverse strand, counting down.
TATTGTTTTTTAATTATATTCAATATGATAAATATATATCTATTGATGTGTGATATGTATTTAATTATATGATATAATTACAATATATCATTATATTATTATAATATGATTTTAGTAATTAGAAAAATAGAAGTGTATGTGACATGAGCCAAGAGCGGAGGAAACACTAGCCGGGCTTTTAGGTCAGACTGACTATACAAATGTGACACGACCGTGCCAGAGCCGCTTAGGAGAAAGAGAACAATTCAATTCCCTAACATTTCCATGTCAGTGCAGCGTCCCCCTCCCCACTCCCACCAGATGGAGGAATATTGAATGGATTCAGGCGGTGGGGTTCTTGTGACCGGTGGTTCGCAAGTGCTTGAAAAACTATTCATTCTCCCAAAGTGCCTGTGGCAATTACAACACAGCTTTATTAGTTAATCCCAGATTCTGAGTCACTCGCCATCAATGACTGACAGAAAGTCATTAACCCTCCGCTCTCCCCTCTGTCCATTCCCTTTTCTTCCTTTTCACAAGCGAATTCAGGAAAAGTCATGCAGGAAATTACAGTCAAGCCCCCCTACTTTGCGGTAATTAGTCATATGAAAAAAAAAAAAACATGACACGTGATGCACGTTTGCCGCGACAAGTCGCTCTCACATTGTCATCATCATCATCATCATCATCACCATCACCATCATCATCATCGTTATCTTGCCGTTGAGATGGAGCAAGGGGATGGGGAGTCTATCAGCTGCATGATTGAGATGTGAAAGGTAAATGTGGCGATTGATCAAGCGAGTGGTGCAGAATCCCCTGTGATTGCTTGCATGTGAATGAGGGTGAGAAAAACAAAAGAAAGAAGTGAGAGAGAGTTCTGTGAGGAAGGTCAGCTGTTTCCTGTGTATATATATATATATATATATATATATATATGAAATAAAAATAAATAAAAAAATAAATAAAAAGTTTGAGGGATATTGAGGTCATAGAGTTTCTGAGGAAGCAACAGCTTTTCATTATCAGGCAAGTGTGAGGTCAGACAAGGCAAGCTCGCTCTCTCTCGCTCTCTCTCTCTCTCTCTCTCTCTCCCCCCATCTCTCCATCCAACCAAACAACCCCAACCTATTTTAGGATACAAGATAGCATAACAAAATGATTTTAGAAAATAACAGGAACCTTTAATGATTGATTACCGCCTCCTATTTGCGGTGCATCTAATAAAATCCGGCCACACTCCCTTTTTCCATTTTATTTTAAAGATTGCCTTTGAAAGAACAAGCTTCCTCCCTTCACCAAAACATCCAATGATGGAGTATCAGTGGTGGCGGCTTGTCGGAACTGATTTTTCACTAGAACTTCAACGCGAGTAGATTTTATCTAATTCTTATTCTGCGCGTACGCAGAAAAAAAAAACACACCTTTTGTTCTTAATCTCCACGGTGACCACAGGTTCGACACGCCTTTCCCCCCCCCTCGTGGCAGACGCATCTGAAAATAAGCTTTATCTCGAGACGGGAAACAGCGCTCTGTTCTTTACGCGGGCTCTAATGAAGTTGTCATGGTAGCGGCGAAGGAAGGGGAGCTTTGGAGCACGCACAGTTGTGACTTTGAGGGATTGGTGACGACCGCAGCGACGCTTTATGACAGCCCGCTTCATCAAAAGAAGGGGAAGGGGGGGTCCTGCCTTCCCTGGGGTTATACAGGGACGTACATTTGTTGTGCAGGTGGAACAATACACTAATTCATTTTCATTAGCTGGAGTTAATCGCCTGTGCAAACACTTTACTCTCTAAATTGATTTTTTTTTTTTTTTTTTCGAAACAGCCAAGACAACATAAAAGCTACAAAGAATGAGGTCGTTTTTAAGCTTCTCAGCTTACCTGCAATGTAAAGTTTACAGCGGTCTTACCTTCGAAGGGCAGTTGAAGATGATTTCAAATGCGCGGGAAACATAATCTCCCCGTCCCCCGTAGCATCTCGGGCTGTTCCGGCCTCGTTTTTTGTTATTTTTGAAAGAGTGTGGTTCAGCTCACCGAAACAAAAGTTGTTCCCTTTGATAGAGTGAGGCCCGTTCGGTTCGGAGAGTAAGAGTAAGACAGATTCTCGCCTGCCCAGCTGAGTGTGGAGGAAGGTATTCAGAAACAAAGAAACTTCAGGAAGAGAAAATAACACTGACACATCCGTCAGCGGGTGATTGAAGACTTTCCTCCGCGGTCTGACTTTTCGAGAGGCCGTGTCGGCTGTGGAAGGTGAAGGAAACCTTATTCCTGCTGGGGAGGGATCAGTGGTGCCCTGGTTAGCGCTTCTGCCTCACCACGATATAGGTCCCTGGTTCAATTCCGACAGGTGGGCCTCTCTGTGCAGAGTACATAAAACATTACACGTACATTAAAACGATGATACGATCGCTCAACATATCTTAGTTTGTATAAAATTTGTGTAAAATCTTTTCAATCGTAGGCCTCCATTGTTGTTTATGTCGCCATGCTGTCTGGGTAGTGACGTCATGGAGTTGATATGGGCTCAGTCCCGTTCATTTTCCTGTGCGGTGCAAAAATATGCCATCTGTGCAACTCTTCCCGTTTGAACCCGAGAGAGACGTGAGCGAGGAGGAGAACGCTGAAGACAGAAGTCCAAATGAGCTTCAAAACGAGGATGAACAAAGACACGAGGAGGCAAGATTCGGGAAAAGTCGGCGGTGTGTGTGTGTGGCAGCTGTGTCATTATGCCAACAGAGAGAGAAGGTTTGTTATTCGGAGCTCCATGTTGTCATCGGCTGTTCATCGTAGACTTCTGGACCGTTCTGCTGACCGACCTGATGACTTGTCGTCAGCTTCCTCCGTGATCGTGCACGTACTCGATCTACTGTCATCAGACGCTACTTCTGCGGTAGCAGGTTGTTGACATCCACGCAGTGTATCCTGCCTGTGGCACTTCTCCCAGCAGGCTTCACTCGTTTCCTGAGGACCTTCTGTAAGCTTGTGAAAGAAAACTGGAGGCACAGTGTTTGGGTTTAGTGTCCGTTTAGAACCAGCAGTACCCGTGAGCTATTTCAGCAGCTTAACTTGGCTAAGCGTGTCAAATGCAACCGCAGAGAAGCGGCAAAAACACAGCCGTGGATTCTTAGAAAGTTCTTAGAAAGTTCTGCACATCCCATTTATCCCTACTCCTTTCGTCTCTTGTCCCTTGGAAAGCTGTGTAGCCGAGCATCAGTCCCCTTGTTTCCCTTGGACTCGTAATTGCACCCAAAAGCAGAAGAATGTGGCATTATTACCAAGCAAAAGTTAACACTAGCGGGAAGCCAAATGCAACCAGTTTACATCACCAACCCAGCATGCATTGCGCTAGTAAAACAATGGCCTCACCCGTAGGTTAAAATATGTCTTATAATTGCAATTTTGTAACGAAATAACAATTCTTTGTGCTTTTTTTTTTACCAGCACATTCTAGTATAATACAAACAGTAAAGCTTATTTATGCCAATTAGTCCTCCTCGGCAGGGTTCCCTCTCAATGCCCACATATGCGATTGGTCTCTATATGATGAGTGGGTGAATGGTTGTACATCTCAATATTTGACCCTGTGATGGACTGGCCCTGAATGCAGAATAAGCAAAATGGATAAGGAATGAATGAATGAATGGATGGATGTTCATGCTGAAATCAATTTTGATAAATGAGCACATCTACTCATCTGGGGCTCGTGTTGGACACACTTGCTTAAAAACATACAAGTCACACTTGGAGTCTGAAAAATGCCATCTTTCTGCTTCCGCATTAACATATCATGTTTGTGCATGCGCGTCCGCGTGGATGTGTGTGTTTTGCTCGACAGTCAGGCTGTGCTGTTCTAGCCATCCACCATGTTGTTGAGCTAAGAAGACAGGTCCGGGCCTGAGGTGTCAAAGGCTAGATGGATGTCAGTGGTATTGGTTAAAATGTGTTTCTACCTGCTGTCCTTATTTCCACAGCACACCGAGCAGAACACACAGTACTGGCCAGGGGGCACCCTCACTTTGCCTATGTGTGTGTGTGTGTGTGTGTGTGTGCGAGAGGGAGATGTTGCTCAGTGCACCTGGATATCAGGCACAATGAGCTGAAGACGAGCCTCTCCTTCCCACTGCTACGCTTCCTCAACGGCTTTTTTTGATCGCACACCATCTGGCCGTCCGATACTCTTTCTGATAATACAATCTGGATGCGAGAGATCACACAAACGCACTTTCGCTTTACCCCTCCAGTGTAAAGGGGAGCTTCATTAAGGCGAGTGAACAACACATTGCGATTGTTTCATTTATTATTAAGTCGCCCCAATGGTCACATTTCCCCACCACAAACCCTCAAAATGGACTTGTGCTAACAACTCCAGTGCACGGTTTGCGTCACCGAGCAATGAGGCGCAGAGGAGAAGGGTGTGTGTTCACGTCGCCATCCGTGGACGAGCGAAAGTGAGAAAAAAAGGAAGAAAATGAATTTGTTAAAGTTGCTGAAAATAAAATTTCCGCTCACAGCACAACGATGACCTCCGTGTGGAATTGAGCTTGTGTGTGTGTGTGTGTGTGTGTGTGTGATCAAGCAAGCATCTCCTCATCATATTTACCCATAAGTGGTCAGCTAAGTGACAATAATTAACCTGTTAATTACAGTGTAATTTTACCGTCGTTATCATTTAAGCAAAATGTCACGGGCATTAGCCGCTGAAGGACAACGCGATGGCCCCCGTCTAAGAGACGGAGTGACATTAAATTACACACAAAGAGAGGAGAGGATGGTCATGAGCACCAATGATTTAACATCCTATGACAAGGTATCTGAAAGAGCGGCGCATAAAAAGCAGCAGTAGAGGGTCTCCGGTAGTGTTAATGGGCTTGGTTATCAAATATTATATTCATAAAAATGGTTTAATTTGTTAATAGAAGCAATACTTCTACAAGATAAGAAACAATACCATTTTACCGTTGGTCCTTGACTTGAATTCGCACGGACACAACAATGATGAAAATGCACGGCGAGATTACTGACTGGATATACAGAGACAGCTTGCCGGGAGTCGAAGATTACGTAATAGTAAGTGGGCAAAGGCTGCGGGGAAGAATGATAATCCAAGCGTAAAAAAGGACGGTCAAGGCTGCACGCCCCTGGGGGGAGAAGGTGCAGACAGCACCCCCTCTCCACCCTGTCCAAGACAACACCTCCTAACTGTTTCCGCCGCGTGGAACCGCGAGGGGCGAGGACGGCCCCGAGGTCGTACGCCGACCGCTTCGGGGACCTTGCTGAGTCACGGGCATTACACCGCTCGATTTTTTCACGATCAGACGGCGCCGGTTTAAGTCTACCGTGAGGGCAATGATGGTGGACACTCAGCCGTGCTGAAGTGCCATAGCTTCCCTCTCTTGGATACGTCCCATAGTATCGGCACTTCTGGAGGATTCCCTTTGTGAAATATATTTGCTGCTCTAACAGTCTTTGTGAAGTTGATGAATAACCATGATGAGCCATGATGAGTCATAAATGCAAGGGACAATACAAAAGAGCCATTTACTCCAGCATTTTGAAATTCAGTTGATTTCACATGACCATAACATGAAAAGCAAAGATGTGTAGTAAAAAAAAAAAAAATCAAGATATAGGAATATGAATAGAAATATGTGCAAGGTGTTAATATAATAACCTGAATAAAGAAAAAAAAATGTTTACAACGTGAAAAAAAGTCAAATTCAGTTTGAAATAAATCCATTCCTGAATTTGTTTCTAATGTGTGACCTAGATTACTTTAAAACAAACCCAGTGTTTCTTCAAAGATACATTTAAAATTAGATATTTCATAAGTTTGGTCCAAAACTGAAAATGAAAGTTTGCAATTAAGTTTATTTTGGAAAATAAAATGAACTAATTTTAGAACAAAGTAAGCAGCGCACACCGGCCCCAAAGTTATTTGCAGTGTGTTTGAGATTAAATGGAATGAAAATGCAAATTCGATCCGAGCCATTAAATCCAAACATTTCATTTCATCAACCACAGATATCGGCTATAATTAAGCATCATTAAATGATAATTGTTTCCCTATATTAAGACCATGATGTGGTATTTATAGTGAAGACGTTCTATTGGAATATGAATAAAACAAAAAAGAAAAGTCAGACTCATTCACTTTTATCATGATGGTAATTATTATAACAGGTTGATCTTGTTTAAATCCTTATGCTGTCAATAAATGCGGCTATTTTTTGACCGACAATGACTGGATAGAAGGATGCTAAATGCAATAATAACTTTCAGAGCAATAGTTTTTTTTTCTGTTTGAACACTAGTCGCTGTAACCCTGAAAGACTATGGATTCAAATCATAAATGATTGCAATACTTTGCAGTTACTTCAAAATAATGATCTTGTACTGATATAACTTCAGTGCTGGTAATTTTGAGAGTAAAAGATGATCCTTGAATGCAGAGAAGCGTTCTATGTTATCAAAGCTAAAAATCTTTTTTTTTAAATTTAATTTTCTATTATTATTTTGCATCTTACTAATTGATTCAAAGTTCCCAGACATGCAATGAACAGTTAATACTTCTGTTCTTCAAAATGAATGAATGGCCGGCGCAGCAGTTTGCAAGAATCTCCTGGGTTGGACTCCGACCGGGGGGCTTCTCTGTGTGCCGTCTCCTTGTTCTCCCCCGTGTCCGCAAGGTGTTCCTCCGGGTTCTCCGGTTTCCATCCACGGGGCTCGTTGGAGACCCCAAATTGTCCAGGGTGAATTGTTGTTTGTCTCCGATCCACTTTGAGCCCCGCCTGTCGGGGGGCTCCGGCATCCCCGCGGCCCCGAATGCAGGGTCGACGGTATCGGCAATGAATGAATGAACGAACGTGAATTCAGAATTGGCGCACATGAGATTTTCGTCTCCTGCTAGACAACATACTTTGAACTTAGATTTGAGTGCAGTCGCTCAGAGTGTGGTCCTATGCAGTGAAGATAAAACTATGTATTAATTCTCCTGGTGTCCCCAGAGAGTGTAGTTTTACCCCTAACAACAACGATGAGCTGTGTACATTGTGTGTGTGTTTTTTATGCATGAGTGAATCATGATGACAGGGTTGCTTGTGAGGCAGGCGCTCTGGCACTGTGACAGAATGAGGTCGCCCTACTGCAGAGTGACACACTCACCATGTCAGCCTTTCTCTCCCAAACACACACACACACACGCGTGTATGCGCACTGCACACACACGCGCACACACGCGCACACACACACACACACACACACACACACACAAACACACACACAATAAGTCAGCTCAGATAATGGTGAGGCCTTTGGCTGTGAAACACTGCCCCATTCTCAAACACACACAGTCACAGGAGGTACAAAAAGCACTGACGGTTATGCATTAGTCAAAGCTTAGTCACAGTACAGAAAGTCCTCGTTGGTAATATTGTTGCCTTAAAAATGCAACTAAAATGATGTGCAATGTCTTTGTTTAATTCACTTTTAACTGGACAATAGAATTATTTTTTACAGGCAGACTGGACATAGGGTGAGCGAGAGTTTATTTGACCTAAGAACGGTTGCGGTCCTGGTTAGTCTTGCATCGTGCGAATGATCGTAACCATGTGGATGAGGAATGGTTGCCTGCGATTTGTATTTTTTTATGGATTTATTTATTTTTTCAAGGGAAACTATACTCAAAATCCAGAAATACAGTAAGAAATTTACACCAATGATGTAAGGCGCGCTGTCAGAATTGCTCAGGTCACGTTAGTGACCCAGGCTCACACTCAATGCATGATCCCTGCAGAGTGAATGTGCTTCAGATGGGCTGTCCTGTGTCTCCCTCATCCATTTGTAGGTGTGTGTTGAGTGAGACGCTCATAAACCAATCCAAAGGTCGTCACTGACGTCCTTTCATGCCAGCCATCTGGTGGTCTGGGCGTAATGGTATCGTTATTGTGCTATTTCCAGAAGATATGATCATCGATTCCCTCTTGTTATTAAAGATTAAGTAGTAATTAATGGACAAATCTTCTTCTTTCCCTTCTGGTTACTGACTTCAGGGGTTGCTACGGTGAATCACCCCCACCCTCCATCCAGTATTATTCTCCCTTTGCATCCTCTTTTCTCACTTCACATCCTCTTTAACTCCATCTATTCATCTCCTATCTGGTCTCCCTCCAGGTCCAACCTCAGCATCCTATCCTCCCAAATATCCGCAATTCACTCACTCTCACATGTACGAAGCAAACCAGAACCTGTGGATGTGAAAATTGCACCTACGCTTATATTTCCCTGCAATGCACAAGGTCTTTTGTGCTTATATGAATTTAACACATTTTGTACAATTTACCCGTGGTTATCACAGTGACTCTTTCACACTGTCAGGCAAATAATTGATCCAATGTTCATGAGAGCTGTTCATGATGCGGCTGGAGTGGTTGTTACGTCGCTGCAAATATTGGTTTGAGGGACAATTCTTGCTTGCTTGCTGTTCAGACCGTGCTCTGGTTGACAATTACCGAAACCAACATCTGGCAAATTTCAGAGCCACGCTGTTGCCCCTCAGGTGGGAGCGTCTTCAGCTTTGAGGTCCTGGAAAATTGCGCCCTGGGATCTCCCATCTCTTGTATCGAATACAGCAAAACCCTCTTTTTTTTATACCTACCACCAGGGGTTGAGTGATAAAGAATTTTTTTTTTTTCTTCCCCCATTTCTGGTTGAAGTTGAATTGACAGTGTATTATCGATGGAACTTGCTGTTGTTATTACAACTTTGGAACTGTAAAAGTGAAGTTACCTTTGTGTAATGATAAGTTATTTCCAGTTGTTTTTGAAAATCATTTTTAGCAAAAGAAATGCCGATAGATCGAGCCACCATCACCAATGAAATTAAGAATGTGCTTCGAGTGATGGTTTTTCAAGCTCCCATCGAGCGAGTGTGTGTGGAGACGGCCTGACTCTACATAGATGTGTATCCCTAGTTCTTCTTTTGTTTTTTGCCATGCGCCAAATTTTAAACCCCTTTTTTTCAACTTAACTTTCTCAATTGTTAATGGTAGACACAAGCCTGATTGCAATTGTCGCTTGAAGATATCACACACGGGAGGTAATGTCGATGCGAACATAGCGTTCCTACCCAAGAGTGTCTATGACTGTATGGTCTTTTGGCTTCTATTTTCTACTGACATCTATCATAAAATCTGCCTGATCTTGTATTTCCTAAGCAGCACATAGGGTCTTGGTAAAGCTGAGGTGTCCCTCAGTTCTCATGGGCCATATTTAGGGAAAACCTTAGATTTGTGTATACATATATATATGTACACATACATATATATACATAGGTGTGTGTGTGTGTGTTTGTGTGTGTTTGTGTATATATATTTATGTAATAAGCAATCCAAATGTGACATTTGGCTGGTTTTTAGAAATATAAAAGTAGACTAAATCATGCAATCGTAAACCTGCCAACAAAAACTTTTTTGATTTGTGAAAGAGTTAAAGGTATTTTTATAGTTCTTTTTTCTCTATCTTAAAGTCCTCGTTGTTGAATAAGCTTTAACCGTGACATCATTCAGACACGTACTGTATTTTTGACATTTCCTTTGAGAAGCCAGAGGGCACAGAAACCACTCTTTGAGTGAATAATTCTTGGTATTTTTTGCCGCAGACCCAAGTTCATGCTTTCTCTAGGTTCTGCTGGTGTGGCACACGGTGCCCTTGAAAAACATTCTCAAATTAAACTCCTCTGGCAGAGCCAAAGTCGTCATCATCAAACAGACACTAAACATAATTTCAACGCCTGCTTAAATCCTTGTTAGTCCCAACATAATGGAAGCAACAAAAAAAAAATCTAGGTGTTGCGTGAATTTCATTAAAAGAAAAATATGACAAGTCATTTTTTTATTTCCTGAGGGACATTTTCAAAAGTATACGGCTTTTGTGTAACCCAAAATTATATGCATCCTGATATACTCCCAGCTCAGTTATTACATGCCTTGTTTTCTCACAGAGACAGCTGCAAATGGCAAAAATCATGAAAAGCAATTTCTCAAAATTTGGCCCAGTGTGCTTAAATGAGCAATAAAACGGCAGTAAATAACATGCAAAGGTATAAAAAGAATTGATTATTTTTCATTTCATTGTTTCCTAGCTTCAAAAGTATCGCATTTACCCTATTTACAAAATAAACCTTTGTGAAGAAGGGCAATGGAGAGACAGATGATTGAGGCCATTTGTCAAATGACAAGGTGATATCATTTCGTTTTGTTTTTTTGCTAATTAACATTACGCACAACTCACTTGTTTCCATACAGTGCACTGGGGGTATTTTCAATTTTAAACTACAATCCACTGCCAGCTGTGTCCAGTCATCCCCAGAAAGAGACAAATATGACAAACTGTTTGTAGACAAGGGGTGGTTTTTGATTGCTTCCTCTTGTGAGGGTGTGCTGTGTCTCTTCCATCCCTACAACTACCCGCCCGGGTATTCGGCTTTCCACTGAGCCAACTGTAACTTCACTTTACTGACTTTATGTCTACATGTAGCCAAAGTCAGTAACACTGTTATCCTTTCCACATTGTTTGTTGAAGGGATAAGGATAGGTTTTTTGCAGGGCCGAACATTAGCAGATCATCTCCATATTGTTGTGTAACAATTCTTGAAGCCTCTTCTACGGACTTTACAGCGCTTGGGTCAAGTACCAACCTGTATCTGTTGGGTTTCTAGATTGGAACAATTGGGTTTATTACGAGAACTCTTGCTCTTTACAAGTATCTCCACCTGAAATTCAGCTAGCATTGTCTCTGGTATGGCTACTGTCTTCAGTTTGATGTGAATTTGGAGAAAGTCTTCATTTTGTCTTGGAAACAACATTTTCCTGGTCTGAGTGTTGTTGAGCAAGACGATGGACCCCCAACTGCTCCCTGGGTGCTGCGCACTGATCACGGCTCATCTATAATGGGTTATATGCAGAAGATGAACCATTTTCACTCTCAAAGTATTCAAATTGCAACGTATCCAACTTTGCAAACTTTCCGCTTCCCCTTTTTGTGAGGTCAGGCAGCCTGCCTGCTCGACCAACCTCGTCTGATAAAAAACCACCAATCCTTTTCTCCATTTTTTCATTATTGTTCTCCACTGATCTAGTCTTAGTCTCGAGTCCACTTTCCCCTGTATCCAATTTATTTCATCTTCCATGAAGTCGAGCTGTCTCCCAATTGCTTTGGCCTCTTCACTCAGCTGGTTTAGACTATGTGCCAGCATTTTAGAAAGTCGGCTTCCCTCCTCTCTTCGTTCATGGAATTCAATGTCCTCCACTTCGTCGGACGCCAAAGTGTCTCCCAGTTTGGAAAAGTGAGGTTTCTATTTCTCTCCCATGTCGTTTCTCCTATTTCTCTGTTTGTTTGTTTTTTGGCTTGGTTCACAGCAGGGTGATGTCTCTGCGATGTCTTCACCTTTCAGACTCGGGATGCCGAAACAGTCTTCTTGACGCTGTTTACCTCACGGTTGATCCGGCTCTCGGGATGTTGTCACCGTTATATTCCGTTTAATCTCTTTTCCCGTTTTTCTTCATCTGACTGTAAAGTCTTGGAAAAATTGCCGGTCTGCATTTTCCTGTATTCTCCTTTTTTTTTTTGGTGCAGACAGATGTGTCACCCTCCGAGTTTGTGATGGAAGCGGTTGACGTCCCTGTGTTATCTTCTGACACTCGCTTCCTGTTTGACGTCACTGGCGCTATCTCAGCCTCCTGTTGCTCCTTTCGAGTTGTCTACTCTTTTTCCTCTCAGTTGACCTCGACTCTATTCTCAGTTGGGTTTTATGATCGGATATTGCTCTCTCAAGGTGAGCGGTATGTTCAAGGCAGTGATTCTTTGGTCTGTGGTGATGCTATGGGAGATTGTGTTCTCCGTGAGCGGTGTACTTTTGCGCATCCACTTTACCTTTTGAATCTTATGAATATAGCATGTCATAGACCCTGAGCACTGAATATAAAACAGTTTTTTCACAGTTTTATTTTTATCTTTTTAAGAGTAGCATTTCCAGGCTATTCTCTCTTAGGCGTTACATTAAGACACACAAGAATTTGAGCCAAATAAATCTCACTGCAAACCTGCCAATTGCTGCGTCCACAGGCGTACCGAGAAGCACGGTCCTTTTCTTTTGGAGGATGCGAGTGTGTGAGTTAAGGGCGAGAGAGAGCTACAGAGAGTGAGAGAGAGAGAGAGATCCATATCTCGAGAAAACAATCTAGAAACAGGTTTTTTGTTTGTTTGTTTTTTTCAAATAAGAAGATTGAGACCATGTTGGTGTGTACTTCCAAACATTTTCCAATAGGGTTCAGGACACAAACGGCACACATTGCCTCTTCAAGTGTCATTGCCTCCCGATCTCTATCGTCAATAGCTCTTTGGCAAGGCCGGATCAGGCCACCCGGCGAAATCTGAAACCACTTTGAGGTACCTGCTACAAAGGAAAAAGAGCCAGCAGAGATGAGTATTGTGGTGGAGTAGGGTCAGTGCTTGGAAGGAAAAAAAAAACCGCTTTAAAAGATGTGTCACGCTTTTGTTGTTGATAGTCACTATGTTGATAACAACGAAATAGCCGCAAAGTAACCACTTGGAGCACACAGCTGCCTCTTCAGCGGGGCCAGCTCTCAGGCATCGACTTCTTTAGGAGTTCCTTCCCCAATGCCAATGGGAAGGGAAGCAGCCAAAGATACATGTCAGGCAGGGATCTGTGAGATAGTGAGGCGCCTTTTTAGTGATTGCTGTCAAGGAAGTCAAATGTCAGTAAGTACAAATGGAAAGTGCACAGACAGCAGTACTGACAATTGTCTCATCGATATAGGACTGCCGTATTAGTCATCGTTCAAGCACCATTTTGTGCCAGTAAATGCCGACGGATTCAAAGTAAGGTAACATTAAACTAAATGTAAACTCAATTTCTTTGGTTTTATGAATACTGTTGAAGCCAAAGAACATTGCTGATTATTATCCATTCTCAGTTTACTTAGCACAGAGGGAGGTCAAGGTGGATTATTCTTTTTCACGCTTCTGGCAAGGTAAACCCACCAGCAACAGCATGACAGGTGAAAGCTTTTTATTAGATGGGACTTGGGGATAGTTTATACCTGAGCCAGGATTAAGACAATCATTATACACACAGTGAAATCTACTAAAAGATAGTGTGTCTGTGTGTGTTTGTGTGGAGTCACTTTAATAAAACAAGAACTTATCAATAACAAGTTTGTGATACGATAAGTTACGTTGGTTGTGAAAACAGTGATGTTGTTGTGTGAAATCTTTAAGACTGACTGTGCCTGATGAAATTGATTAACATTTTTGGCTTTATGGGTTATTTCAAATTCTACGCTGCGCTGTCAAACGCTGCAGTGGCAGAGACCAAGCTATAGGGAAGACTTTGCATCAGCCGGCACGTTGTTAATCGGGGGTCCTTGAACAATCCAAACTTAAATCGACTGTTTTTTCTATACCTTTCCTCGTTCACATGTACCAAACAGCAGATTGAACTCGCATGTGCGTACATGTAATGTCTTTCCTCTGTTTGCGGCACAAATGGAAACTCTCTTCACACCGCCAGCCCTAATCATAGTCCTGTATGTCAACTCCTGCCCAAGGACAAAGCCACCACACTTCTCAGAGATTTTGGATAATTGAACAAATTATGTATGTCTTGTCGGGGGTTAAGTGTTGCTCCTAGCTTTACGTGTACACTCTTTTGTCAATTATCATACGTGAGCGTTGTTGTTTGTCAAATTCCTGTTTCCTGCTTTTGCGTGGAGGCATCATTAGTCACCGCTCACAACTGCCATAGGCTACACTTGCTACCAGTTAGCCAATTGTCCGCAAGCAGGAAAATTAATAAATAAATACATACATAAATTAAAAAAAAAAAAAAAAAAAAGAAGAAGCTGGCAATGTGTGTAAATGGTATTGTTCTGTGTACATCTGCATTCCTTTACAGGTGTCCCTGTGTGTGTGTGTGTGTGTGTGTTTGTGTGTGTGTGTGTGTGTGTGTGTGTGTGTGTGTGTGTGTGTGTGTGTGTGTGTCACATTTCTGCTACCTCTTGGCAGCCTTTTGTTGAATATACATACAGTGACATTGTTGGGGCAAGTAGCGCTCATGGGTAACTTTATACAGGCCTAATGTGGCAAAATGTCATTTCTCCGATCCTTGTAGGGTTGGAGGTCAGTATAAATTGAGGTTGAATTAAAGTTCAAGTGAAGCTGGTTTTCTTAAAGGGTCAAATTTTCACAATATACTGGATACTGTGTGTGTGTGGGGGGGTGGTTGTGCCCGCCCACAAATTTTGATATTGTGAAAGTGAAAGGGATACATAAATTAAAGTCACAATTGATTGGTTTTGGGGAAGTTTGAGGAAAATAGATAAATACATGAATAAAAACACCTTTGGCAGATCGGAGATTCACATCTGTCATTTCAGAGGTTATAGTTGTTCATCACACCATTTTAAGTCTTACTTGCTGATACATTTCACATAGAGTGTGTGAAAATGTGGCTGTCGGACAAAAGTAAATCTACCTATTGATCCATTGATCCATCTATCATTCATGTATGTATTTATTAATTTATTTATTACATGCATTCATCCATAATCAGTTTAATTAAATACTTTTAAGCCTGGTATTTAATCGGATTGGGCTCAATATAACACAAAAGTTAGTCAAACAACGGGTTGGAGGGAGTGCTGAGGTCCTGATGAATGCAATAAATGTTCTTAAATTTATATGCACATTTTATGCATGAGGACTGATGCCTTTTACTCTGCCTATACTCTCTTGATACAGATCCATGAGGAAAATCATAGGCGGCTGGAGGGCTGATTGTGCTATTCAATAGAAGTGTTATTACAATCAGTCTGCGGCTTGCAATGCAGACAAATTACTGATAGCGAGCCACAAAAAGAAGGCGAGGGCCAATGAAAGAAAACCCAAGGAGATACTATCAAAGACTATCACAGATTAAGCCGGTTCCATTGAAAACTTTTAATTTGTTCCAAACTGTAATGGCTGACTACATTTCAAAACCTTTGTTTGTCATCAGAAAAAAGTCAAATACATTTGGACTCTTTGAAATATCTGATTCACAGAGGCATGAAAGAGATCTCTGAGTGTCCTATTGACTCTGCAAATGCATTCGAAAGGAAAGATTTTCTCCAGGCGTGTATGTGCGTGTGTGTGTGTGTGTGTGTGTGTGTGTGTGTGTGTGTATGTGCGCATGCGCGTGCGTGCATGTATGTATAAAATAACATGGAGAAGAAGCAAGAGAAGAAATTGGTCTGTCGCGCGGCCTTACTGAAGCTATCAAACATGGCTACAACAGCAATGTTAATATTCAAAGTTGGGTCGTCAAAAATGACTGCTGAATAGATTTTGATATTTGCCTCTGGTCAAAATGTTGGGTCAAAGTGGAGTATAATCCTTTCTGATGGATTGTTTCATGGGGTTTCTGACCTTTGACATCACAAGGATGGGTTATTCATTTACACTAATGGCCTCTTTCTGAGTCCAAATCCATCCCATATATGTCCACTTAATCCAAGGCATAAAAAGAAGAGTGTTTAACCTTATTTTGATATGAAAGCCAAGGGAAGCGATAACTTTTAATTCGGATTTACTTCAACAATTCAGATTCAAGATCGTCTCCGCTAATCATCTTCAAGAAAGTTTGCGCATGTTGTCATGGTTGCTAAAAACAAATAGCAAATAAAATTCCGAATTCAGCAATTGGCCGTGGCACTTTGACGGCCGACGTGGAGCCCATCGCTTTGGACCGTCGCTTTCCATGTTAAATGGAGCAAATCTCAAATCAAAGCAAATATTTCTCACCCCATGCGCATCTTCCAAATGTTGTCAGTTTTCATACTCCAGCACATCACAAGAACAAGCCCAATTTATTTGTCCTCAAACACCTGACTGAGCTGTTTAAAACAGCTGTCTTTGTGCATTGAATTTGGCAGGATCAAAATAAATATATAAAGAGTTTGTTTTAAAATTAGAGCGTTTCTGGACGGTCCTCATTTCCCTGAATGACAGCTTTGGTTTTTCCAACTTAGTGGACACTGCCACTTTAACCCAATGGGACGACGCAGGTAATGATGCTGTGGTACCGATGCAACCTGCTCCGCTTCCTGCATCTGACAGGAAGGTTAAGAAGACCCATTACTGTATGTCTAATGTAGTTATGGGATAAACGCTTTGATACATGCTTATCACTTTACGCTTGTGTTGGTCTGTGAAACAGACCAGAACACGCTTAATAATGTCCCCCCACTGATGAAGAGTGAAACATTGAAAACATGTCCATTATCATGGTTCTCCTTTTCCTTTACGTGCTGGAAAAAAAGCAAAAAAACAAACAAAAAAAAACATGCTAGAAAACACAGATATCACATTGAATCCCATATTCATAAACAAACACGTGTCCCTACAGCTCTTACTCTGTCACTTCCAATAATAGCTAACCCATCCATAATCCGACACTCATCAGAGATCCACCTCTCGCAGTAATGATTATAATAATGATAATAATAATAATAATAATAATGATAATAATAATAATAATAATAATAATAATCATAATCATAATAATGATTACAATAAAAATAAAAAATAATAATATGAATATGAATATGGATATGAATTATGATGCTGATTATAAATAGTCTTGTTGTTGTCAAGATGTTATTCCAGACTAAAGGCAAGAGAGCCTCCTGGTTCCTGGTTCAAGTCCTGTGTGCCTAATGTGGCTTGCGGTTATAGAGAGTGCATGTTCTGCCTGTTTCTGCAGGAGTTTTCTTGAGTTTCATCTGAAAAAGAAAAAACAAACAAACATGCGGTTCGGTCAACTGAAGAGTTCTGATTGTCCATATTAAAGTTATTAAATACTAAAGTGTCTCCGTTTGCCCTGTATCTTGGGGTAGTCCCTAAAAGTCATATAGGTAACAAAAGAAAGAATTACTATAATTTATTTGTTACTGAATGATATCTTCTTCCTGTTAAAATAAATCCCTGCATGGGTGTTTTGATAAATTACCCTTAAACTGTACTATTACATGCATCACCAGCTTGGACAGATTCGCTTGCAATTGGAAATGATAAGCCCTGAATATTTTGTATTGTCACTAATGTGAACAAATCCTATCATGAAAAATGCAACCATACTCACCTTCTGTTTTTCTTCCCAGTTGCTCCTGGCTCTCAGTCTTTCTCTGTAAAACTGGTGATGGATTACATGTACTTGCAAAGTGTTTTTGGCTGCAACTCAGTTGCATCAACTCAAAATAACCCCAAGGTCTATATTTGTGGTAATAATGGAATATGTCAGCCAGCTCTGGAGTGTGCCACCGATGTGTTTTTTTTAAGAGTTTTGGAAAACAATTTAGGGTTTAAGGAACAGAGTTTCTGGGTCCGACCGTTTGCGATATGTTCAATAAAAAGTCCATGGAGAATATAGGTTATCATCAGGTTTTACGTGACTGCGTAAAATCATTAATGTGGTTTGAGTGGAGCTTGAGGGGCAGGAGCCGTACCCATCATTTTATACCGATAATATACATTCAACTTATGCTTACTTTGTCTCCACTATATTTCTATTTGGGAAATAACCCTGGCTAATTGGTGCAAGGTTTAACAACATGTCCTATTCTGGTAATATGAAGCCTCCATATTCATCTTTTATGTTTTATCACTCAATCACTGTCATTGCTCTTTATCCCTCATTCCCTTTTAGTCTCAATTTTATTTTACTCAGCTGATATCAGGATGAATTTATTTTTTTTTTTATCTTTAAATGTTTTATGATGAGTGCCCCTCCAGTGGTGACTGTTTGCTCTTCGTGGACTTTTGCAATCACAGCTTCTTATGCATCGAGGGCAAAAGCTCACACTCCAGTGCTTCTTAAATCGTTTAATTACGGGCTCTCCACAGGACTGCTGAATGTCAACACTGTCTCTGAGATACCGACAGATGTTGGAGTCCAGGAGCGGCACAGGCCCGAAAAGTCCTTACCACCAAGTCGCATATTTGAAAGTGAAATGGGATGCCTAGTCTCACACTGTCTTCATTACATACCCTGCTGAGTCCCCGCAGCACTGAGAGGGCAAAGACAAATGGTCCCTCCATTCCGGTTCTATTTGTCAGATCCATTATTAAAGTTTGGCAGAGCTTTGTCTCCAACAAAGGGCTAAGTTTCCTGATGAAGGGGGATTTTGGTCCTTCTGTGGACTGCTGTAAGAAATATAAAGACGCAGAGTATAAAGATGTTATCTAAGTTCATTTCAGTCTTTTGTAAGGCATGTTTTCTAGACTGATAAAATAGATTGCCAATGGCCGTCAATGGCTTTCCACAATAAGCGCTCTTATTATTATTATGATAACAACATCGTGAATGAAAGTTTTCATATGATAACAATGAACAGGAATGTAGTGGTTTCAGGATGTTAGAATAGAAGAGAATAGAATATTCCTTTAATCGTCCCACAGCAGTGAAATCTCAACCACTCACAGCAGAAAGTGGACAGTGCAAGAAAAAGTTGTCAAGAATAGAAAACTAAACACAAGCAATAAACAGTGTTAACAATATACATAAACAGGTAGGACTTGTTTTACAAGTTGTAACTAAACAGTATGTTGACAATATATAAACAGTATAAACAGTATAAACATGTGCAAAAGTGTTGGGCAGTGAGTGAAGGTAGAGCGTGGTTTTTGAGGTCTTAAAGGTCGGTAAAACGAATGTCTAACGAGTCCTTGGCTGCTGAGGGACGATGACTGCTTGAGATGCTTTTCAGTGTCTAATGGTTTTCTGATAAAGTTAGTTTTTTTGAAACAATCGCGCTTTTGAATAGGGGAAGCAATGCGAGATGAGATGATGCAACCTTAATTGGTAACTGAAGAACAGCATCCAGTACAGTGCAAAGCTGGTCAACTTCATATTTCCATGCAGTTTGATAAAATATGATGTTTGCATGTTGATGACACATACGTGCTTTATTAGGGCAGTGGAAAACTTCAGGTTTAGAAATAATGCCGTCTCCTCCGTGGCAGTGAAACATTTTTACAATAGTACTGCATAATGTAACCAAGTTGGGGAATCCATCCATTCTACATTGTCCAACCACTTATCTGCGGCCAGGGCGCTTAGGTAGAAAATCGAGGAGTTCAACCCAGGCGTTCCTATCCCTGGCCGTGCGCTGCAACTTTTCCTGTGGGATCCCAATTGGGCTCCTTGGCCAGACTGGATAAACAGTATTCATTGAATATAAATGGTCCAAACACTGATGGCAGAGGAAACCGGTGTGTAACTGGTTTATGATTTTCGAAGAGATTTCTTCCCCTTCTCCTCCCGTCAGTTAAGTCGAGAGTTATCCGGAGTAGTGGAGTGACAGTGGTTCTGATACTATCCCGGAATTGAAATAGGACTGAAGTGGAATTATCTGAGATTGCAAACATTGCTGCTCAAATTGAATGATCTGTAAATTTGATTCTGGACTGGAATGGCTTGAAAAAAAAAAAAAAAGGAGAATTATACATGAAGCGGCTATATTGCGTCTGTAAATTCTAGAATTTTAGTTTCTTCTTTCTCATTTTCTTATTTTATTTTGTTTCATTTTTTTATTTTTTAGGGATATATAGGAGCAGTCTTGAGTGTTGGATCAGCATAAATAATACTATTAGTAAGACTGAGTGCAGAATGACTGTAACCAAGACATTATGAATGGAATATTGTAAAGACCCCCATTATTTACCATAGTATGTGATTATATTTTACACAGTGTTTGCATTCTTCAATCACAGTTAATTAGCTAACATTGAATAAGGTTTATGTATCACTTCCTGTCAAAGTGCTTTTTTTTATTGTGAGCAGCAACGGCTTTTCAAGGAATTTGTTTCACTGAAAATATGGATCAAACAGCACTTTCTTTTTATTTCGAAATATAATAGATATCATGCTGTTTTCAGTTGACCATTCACAATTAATTAAAGACAGTGCTGGGGAGAAAAAAAATCCCAGTCCATGTTAGAAAATTATTCGGTCTCACAGCCTGGTAAAGTCGTCTTTAGAGAATCGAGTTGAATGTTTAGTTCAATTTAGAAAATATTCATTTCTTTTCTTGACTTTGGGAAATAAAATATTAGGGGAGCAAATAAAAAGACAGGAGGAGAGCCAACACATTCGGGATTGCAAGGGGAGCGAGCCAGGTTTAAGAATATATAGATTAAAAGGGAAGAGTATGATTAAATGTGTGTATGGTTGTCATTGATGTAGGATAAAAGCAGCAAAGTGACTCAATATTCACTTACAGTTGAAAGCATAAAGGCAAGATACGCTGGCTAATTTTATCCCGGTTGTCTGCGACTGCAAGGATAGTCCTGTGTGAAAATTCAGTTTATTTGACCTGACCTGATTTGTCGTTATAAGTAGGTCACTTGTATTGATATCTCATTTTAATGACCAGGTGTCACAAAAGCACATCACATTTACATTTACACACATACACATTAAGAAAATAAAATCATGTCTCAGTGGGATTAAACACTCAACCAACATATTTAACTTTTATCTTAATTGACCGACAGCACGTTGGCACAATTGCTAGCACTTCCGCCTCACATTTTGTCCAGCTGTAGTTTTGATTAAGTATTCCTGAAGCGTTCTTTGGTGTATCATGTAGGGACAGTCCAAAGCAAATATGCTCTGTGATTATAATATCTGAGGAAATGATGGTGTGTGACATGATGCCTATGAAAGAAGTCATGAAATGACTGTGACAGCGATTATTGTTTTTATTGTGTTTGGACACAAGCAGTCATCCATCTAAGCACGCTGCTTGCATCTTACTACAGACGAATACATTCTTTGAATTATTTACACCATGTCGACAAAACAAGGAAATTAGATATCCATTCACTATCTATTACGTCTATCTTGCTCTGAGGGTCGCCGTGGGGCTCAAGCCAATCCCAGCTGATGCTGAAGCAAGAGGTGGGTTCATCAGAAGGGTTAACCTTCCTTCAAACGTCTTGACAGTTTCGAGTCTTCAATTTACCATTGCAGGTTTAGACTGCAGGAGGGAACCGGAGAACCCAGAGAAAACGCACAGACACTTGGATAGCACATCAACTCCGAACAGGACAGCATTAAAAAGTCTTGTAATTGAGAGGAGAGCCTCAGAACGGATGATCAGGCGTAAAGGTTTCCGACCTCCAAGTGAACCTGAAGATAGATAAGTTTGGCAGGCAAATCGTGTTTTCAGTGTGTGCGGGTGACATCGTCATTGGCCGCTGTCAGAGAATTCATGAATTCTAAGGGAAAGCATTTTAGGAATACTATTTTATCAACATACTTGAGCAATGAATAGCTTTTAGGTGTGAGGGATGTGACAGAGATGTGGACTTCCCTGCATGGAACACTGCAGGTTTGATTAGAAATGTAGTGCTGGGGTCCAAGAGGCCATGTGTAGCTTTCAATTCTGTGACTAGAATGAAGCTTCGTGGCTAACTATTTTGAGTGGCTTAGTCTCCCCCCCCGCCCAC
>CAAKHD010003324.1:0-13161 GCA_901007705.1 Fistularia tabacaria | reverse complement strand
TTTTGTAGACCTAGAAAAAGCATACGACAGGGTGCTGAGAGAAGAACTCTGGTATTGTATGAGCAAGTCTGGAGTAACAGAGAAGTATGTTAGACTTGTCCAGGATAGTATGCTGGTTGTGAGTCAGTTGTTAACTATGCTGTAGGTTAAACAGAGAAGTTCAAGGAAGGAAAATCTTGAGAGGTGGAGGTATGCAGGTTAGTTGCAGCAGGACAGAATATATGTGTGTGAATGAGAGGAACCCGGGTGGAACGATGAGGCTACAGGGAGTGGAGATCAAGAAGTTGGAGGATTTCAGGTACTTAGGGTCAAGAGTCCAGAGCAACGGAGAGTGTGGAAAAGAGGTTAAGAAATGGGTTCAAGCTGGTTGGAATGGGTGGAGAAAAGTTTCAGGGGTTCTTTGTGATAGAAGAAGTTAATCTAGAATGAAAGGAAAGGTTTACAAAACAGTGGTGAGACCAGCGATGCTGTATGGTTTGGAGACAGTGGCACTGAACAAAACACAGGAGGCAGAGCTGGAGGTAGCAGAAATGAAGATGTTGAGGTTCTCTTTAGGAGTGACAAGGATGGATAGGATCAGAAATGAGTCCATCAGGGGTACAGCTCATGTTAGATGTTTTGGAGAGAAGGTCAGAGAAGCCAGACTGAGATGGTTCGGCCATGTACAGAGGAGGGATAGGGACTATATTGGTAGACAGATGCTGGAATTGGAGATGCCAGGCAGGAGGTCAAGAGGAAGACCGAAGAGAAGATTTTTGGACGTAGTGAGAGAAGATATGGAGGTAGTTGGTGTGAGAGAGGAGGATACAGAGAATAGGTTTAGGTGGAGGAGGTTGATTACCTGTGGCGACCCCTGAAAGGGAAAAGCCGAAAGGAAAAGAAGACTTCACAAAGTGTTGAGAGAGGTTAAGAAATTAATCTTAATGAATGAATGTCTCTTTCCCTCTCTCTGGAGTCGTTTTGTGTCCCCCAGTTAAGTATCCCTTCATGTCATGTTTTTGGTATTTTATCGTGTCACTGCCAGACACTGCTGTATGAAGTACAGCGATCACACGTCTTTGTGTTAGTGCTAGTTATCAGAAAAGGAGAAATCGTAAGTACCATATAGGATTTGTTGTCATTTTCCCCCCAGCTGTCATTATATTCGTTCCTAACCAGTGTTTATCCTTCATCCTTTAACCCTGAGAATTTTACGGTGGCAAATCATGTTAAAGTAGTTTATTTTTGTTAGTATAGACTGTAAAATTAGAGCGACTAATACCTCAATAGAAACCGGAATAGAAAAGCCTATGTTACATCACACAACATCTGCAGTCCATTATGCTCTGCACAAGGACCAAGAAACCCTAAATCAAGACCAGCAAAAACAACATTTGGATTTCCCATCATCCTGCTTGTTGGCCTGTGACCCTAAAAGAGCTGTGTGTTTGTGACAAATTGATTTGATGATACTGGGTGCTTTCTCAAACAAAATCTCATCGACAGTATCAAGTTGAAACAGAGAAGGGTCAGTAGATGGAAAATTTAACCCTTGAGCTACATGTTTCCTTCCATTCTGAAGAATTACTTGACAAAAAGAAATAACCGTTTTTTTTCACTGATTTCTGGATTAAACCATGGAATAAAAGCCTTTTGGTCTGGACCATTTGACAAGATGAGTATCGTGTATTGAGGAACACCTTATTTGGAATTTTTATGTGTCTTCTAAAGTTTGTAAAAATGTGCCAGTCAGGTACATAAGACAAATATCATGTGTAATGATGGTTTTGATAATTTTCTATAACATTTTAAAATATTTCAATGTGACAATGATCATTTCAAGGTAAATTCTTACAAAGTATCAGGCTATTCTATGACTTTTAAGTGCACTTTTTGTAAAGTTTTGATAACCTGCAAATTTTAAATGTTATTGTTTTGACAAATGTAATTATTATTTTTTTTTTCGTTTTCATACTTAAGAGCAATTGCAAATCATTTTAATCCTCTGTCAGCTTTTAGCTAAATATTTTGCTAATTTCAAGCAAGTTTTGAGATTAAAAATAAAATAAATAAAATTGAACTATTAGCTGACTACAAATGAATTATGAGATCAGTGAACTGAGGGGATAAAAAGTAGTATGAATAAACATAATGTATCACAGCTTCAACATCAAAAGAATCCACATTGTAGCAGTTTCATCACCTTGCAGTTTCAAAGCACTTTACACTGGAATTCACATTCACCCAGTTAACCACACACTGAAGGCAGAGGTCCCATGCAAGGTGCTAACCAGACCGTTTGGAGTAACTGGGGATTGAGTGTCTTGTCTAGACAATTTGGCATGCTGACAGGAGGAGCAGAGATTGGACCTCTCAACTTTTGATGATTGACTTTTAGGAGAGAAGTTGAGTTTTGATGAATACAAAAAGGCTTTACATCACCTTTGTTTGCCTTCATGAAACAAAGTTTAAGATCACCAGATACTGTTCTAAAGTATTGAAGGAATTTCTTTGCTTATTAACGCTAATAAAACTACTGCTTTGGTTGTGAAATGTAATCTTTTTTAAACGAAAATGATTTTTTCCCCAAACTAACATTACCAAATACTTTGTGCAAATTATCCTTTTGGAGTTTTGTTCAGGGTTACACTCTACTCCATATGCCAAAGATTTCTTAAGTGGACTGCCATATCAGCATTGTGAGGGCAAAACATTTTACAAGGATTCTGAACAAAGTCAGCATTTGACACCCCCCCCCCCCCACCACCACCACCACCACCGCTGTCATTTTGCAGCAGAACCATCCTCTAACTGTGCTTTGTCTTGTCCACTTTTTATCTCTGACATTGACAGCCTCACTCTGGAGCAACTGATAACATTCATTTTTTTTCTGTGTTGTAGCTTCGTCATCTTTATAACTTTAATGACACTTTTCATGTGTATTTCCCATACAAATAAGCTGAGCAATGCATGCATGCACTAATCAGTAACAAACCAACAGAAAGGTTTCTTAAATAACTTTTTTTGAATTTACTTCTTTTTTTTCCCAGGACAAATCCACTGCCAATAAATGTTTTTCCTAGCCCTATATATATTTGACATCTATTGTGAAGGCACCCACTGGAGGGTAGGTAGAGATTGACCACACATTTCTCTACCAACAAGCAGTCATTTCAAAACATCACAGTACATGGAGGATCATTGTGTCTGTATCACAGGGTATCACTGTGCTGAAAACCATTCCCTATACATTGCCTTGAGCCAGCCTTTGAAATTTAGATCTTGAGTGATACAAAGGGCACATTGAGATTGCCAAAAAATGTCAACAGTTGTAAGTCAATAATACCAAGAAAGGATTACATTTCAGACAGATAGTATTTAAAAGTTGAATGGAGATGAAAGGATGGAATGCACGCCAAACAGCATCTCATGATTGTTGTTAGACATTCCCTAGCTAAGAAAGACTTTAAACTCTTGGTATTCTTGTATTGTGCGCCAGAATGAGTTGCTGTTATTTCAACTTCATCTTATATCGGATGAAATATTTAATGCTGGTTACAATCTTGTCCAGTTGAATATCTCTAACGGCATGGTTTTGAGGACGTTTTGGCTCAGGAAAGATGTGACTTTCACTTTTGCTGTTTTTTCCTCATCAGCAGTGAAAAAGACTCTCTCCTCTTATAACCAAATGATTGGGAGGGCAGAGGCTGACATTGCAATTAAAGCAGACAAATATTAATCTTTTCATGCCTCCTGTGATGCATAAAAAGTACATTCGTTAAAGCAGCACTTTACATGAGTGTGCCGGTTGCCAGGCGACACTGCTGCAACTCCCTCTGACCCCCGCAGACATCATAGGTTAATTAGAACCGAAGATAGCAGAAGATATTGGTTCTACAAGGCTTGTGGCTTTGGTGAAATTGTCAATAATATTGAAAGTAAAAAAAAGAAAACTGGAATTTTTCAAGTATTCAAGAGGTTTTTTTTGCCTTTTCCTTTTTGTTCCTGTGAATTAATTTAAGCTCCCTTTATACTGTCTTGGCTTAGTGATGCTTCAGGAAAATGGCTGGTCATCGATCAAAACATGTCGTGCGACACTAACCATCAATTACTCATGTTTTGCTTGTAGTTTACAGCCTGCAGTTGGAATTTGATTGAACAAAGAGCAAGTTGAGTATGAGCGGCACAAAAGCAAAAACAAACACTGCCAATATATCAACTGCATTACACTGACTATGGAGACTATGCAATGTAGATCTATTTTTTGTGAATATTCTTGATCTACATTTCATTTTATAACTCTTTTCGCCTTTCTCACTGGCACCTCCAGTGTGGCCCCCTGTTGTCACAGCAGCGCAACAATAACAGTATCATTAAATATGGATACAAATATGAATAGCAGAAACAATTAAAATGACAAAGACAAAAACAAGGATAAGAATAGATAACAGAATGAAAAAAAGGATTTAAAAAAGATAAGAAAAATAGATAGACAGGATGAGGATGTAATGACAACAACAAGGATAAAAATAAGTGACAAAGTGACAACAACAAGGATAAAAGTAGGTGACAGAATGACAACAAGGATAAAAATAGATAGACAGGATGAGGACATCGGATGTGTGAATGAGTGAGGTAGTACTAGGGGTGGCGTGGCACAGGAGGTAGAGCAATTAACCTTAGAACTGATGTTCCTGGTTCAGCTCCTGCTCTTCCTAGTGTGTCGAAGTGTTGTTGAGCAAGACACTGAACCCCTAACTGCTTCACTGGTGCTGCTAGACGGCAACTGCCTACTTATGGTTCATCCATAGTTAAATACAGAGAATGAATTTCCCCAAGAGGGATCAATAAACTGTACATTTTATTATTTTAGTGAGGTGGTGGTAGCACAGATGCACCTCTGGCTGGTCAGAGTTTTGTGCTGCACAGACTGCTGTTATATAGTCTAATGGCTGTGGGCACAAAGGAGCGTTTGAAGCGTTTGGTTCTGCACCCGGGGGATGAGCCATTGGCTGAACAAGCTGCACATCAGCAACAGCTCATCATGCAGGGGGTGGCAAGGATTGTCATGGATGGCTCCCATTTCGTCCTTCACCCTCGCCACTGCCACCAATTCAAGATTGTCCAAGTTTAGTCCAATCACCAAGCGAGCTTTCCTCACCAGCTTGTTAAGCCTGTTGACCTCTCCAGTCCTGGCACCACCTCACCAGCACACTATAGCGAAGAAGAGCACACTGGCTACCATAGACTGGTAGAAGGTCTTGAGGAGCCCGCGACAGATACCAAACAACCTCAGTCTCCTCAGGAAGAACATCCTCCTCTGACCCTTCCTGTAGAGGGCATCTGTGTTGTGTGACCAGTCCAGTTTATTGCTAATGTGGACCCCAAGGTACTTGTAGAAATCCATGATATCCACCTCCTCACCCTGGATGGAGATTTTAGTATATGTCTCCTCTGATTCTTCCTAAAGTCCACAACCAATGCC
Organism: Fistularia tabacaria; assembly: GCA_901007705.1. Taxonomy (NCBI): domain Eukaryota; kingdom Metazoa; phylum Chordata; class Actinopteri; order Syngnathiformes; family Fistulariidae; genus Fistularia; species Fistularia tabacaria. The sequence goes on along the minus strand of CAAKHD010003324.1, from coordinate 7,697 downwards.
TTGGTTTTGGAGATGTTGAGCAGGAGGTGGTTCTGGTTGCTCCACTCAACAAAACATACAATCAGATCTCTGCACTCCTCCTCCTCGTGATCGTTGATGCATCCAACGATAGAAGAGTCATCGGAGAACTTCTGGAGGTGGCAGGAACTGGAGTTGTGCTGGAAGTCGGAGGTGAAGAGGGTGAAGAGGAATGGAGACAGGACAGTACCTTGGGGCACTCCTGTGCTGCACGCCACGGCCTCAGAAACACAGCCGTCCACCCTGACATACTGCGGCTGTCCTGTGAGGTAGTCCAAGATCCAGGCAGTGATGTCAGGATTAAGTTGCGCACTCAGCAGCTTGTCCTTGCTGTTGAAGGCACTAGAGAAGCCAAAGAAAGGTAATCACAGTGCTTCCTGCACCCTCCAGATGGGACAAGGCCCTGTGTGTGAGGAATATGATGGCATCCTCCACACCGATGTGCTGACTGTATGCAAACTGCGGAGCGTTCAGGAAAGCAGATAGCCATTCCTTCAGGTGCTGTAATACAAGCCTCTTAAATGACTTCATGACGTGTGATGTGAGTGTCACCGTAGTCGCTGAGAGCACTCAGACGTTCTTCCTTAGGAACTGGGACAATGCAGGAGGTCCTACAGAGGTCCAGCACCTTCAGCAACCTCAGAGAGAGGGTGCAGAGGTGCTAGAAGACTCCAGCAAGCTGCCCAGCACACACCTTGAGGACCCTGGGGCTAATGTTATCTGGCTCACTGACTTTGCTCTGCCTCAGCCTGGAGAACTCTCTTTGCACCTGGCTGGTGGTTAGAGTGAGGCCGTGGTTGGGGAGAGGATGGAGGGGGGATGTGGCCATGTCAGTATTCAGGAGGGATGGGAGGGTGGGGTGGGGGGGAAGCTGTTCGAGGAGGCTGCTGATGGGCGGAGCGTAGTGGAGTAGTGGTTATGTGTGTGTTAATGTTCCAGTGTAAGTTATAGTGGGGTGGGGGTGGGGGCTGTCTGTGACAGCTATGGATGGGTGGGGAGGGGAGGTGGGCAGCTAGCGGTTTCCGGGTTTGAGGAAATGGAATGGTGGGTTGAACCTATTGAAGAAAAGGTTTAGGTTTAGTAAATTCAGGGCCACTTTTGACTCCAGGTGTGGTTTTCCCACAGCCTGTCATGTTCCTCGCCTCCCTCCAAACCGCTTACACTCAACCTTCTCCTTAAAGTTAAGTTTTGCCTCCCTCAGCTCCCTCTCGACAGCCCTGAGGGTCTGGTGGTCCTTGGCCATGAAGGCTCTCTCCTTCTTATTGAGAAGGTGTTTGATCCATGGCTTGTTGTTTTTGAAACAACAGACCTTTTTAGATGAGACTATGTTGTCTTCGCAGAATTTAATGTATTCCGTTATACAACGAGAGAGACCCTCAATGTTGTCACTGAAGTCTTCTTCGAAAAGACTCCAGTCGGTGATGTTGAAGCACTCCTGCAGTGTCTCCTCTGTGGCTTTTGACCAGACCTCTCCAGACCTGGTGCTGGCCGCCATCAATGATCAGGTGAAGGAAGGAAGGACGACTTTTCCAAGTGCAGTCTGATCAAATAGAATTTAATTCCGTCAGCAAGGATGCAGGAGTCCCGTAGCCGGGGGTTCTCTGCCATCCACACTCAGGTGGATGATGATGCAGAAGAACTCAGATCGTTATTACACATATGATTATAAAGCCCTCGAGAGGTGGTCACAGCTGTCCTTCACGTCCGTGTTTTGTGTTGATGATTATTGCTATGGCTGTTGTTATCTTCTACTCAGTCGCTCGCACCTGACATCCTTCAAGACGGTCGGCATGATCTGTCTTCTGTCCTCCGCGGTCAGCCCCTCTCTCGCTCACGCTCTCTCTCCTGAAGGTCCCCTTGTTTTTGTGGTTGCCCGTTCTTCTGCTGTGCTCACGTACTTCTACGTAAACAACTGCACCATTGGGTTACAGGAAATGATAAACACAAGGACACAGCATCTCATCCTTAAAGATTATTCTAAACTACTAATTACTATTATGCTATAAGAACACTTCTAAGTTAACATTTTCTTTACTAGTATGCAATAAGAACACTTCTAAGGTAAGATAGTCTTTCAATACTCAAATGCTATCAAACTGTAAGAAGTAAGTGACTGATGGTTTTTATGATTTCTGATGTGTCTTGGGTTAACAGAAACAAAGTCACCTCTTTACAACCGTTGCACATCACTCCCTGATAAGCAATTTCACAAAGCCACTTGATTTCCCTTCTTATACTGGGATTTTGTGGGGAGAGGGCAGGGGCACACTTGAGCTGTAAAGGAAAGGTGACAATTGAAACACCAACTGCCAAAGAATAGTTCCAAATTCAGAGAGGCTGTACATTATTGCTGAGCTGATGATTATCTATACAGGTCAATAAAAGGGTGGATTGGGGTCTGAGTTGTCCATGAACCTGGTTGCACCTGCCTGTGGGCATTATACACTGACTTACACAGGATGCATATTCTCACCAACTCTGAGTCACATTCAGTTATTGATACATACGTGTCCATTTTATATCATAAAAATAAATACAAATTCAAATGTATTCAGTTATAATCCCTTAAAATGTAAAACAAAAAACCTTACATTTTTCTACAAATAGTTGCAAGAATAATGAATTAAGATTCAAGAGGAAGTGTCAGGCTGTGACCACTGAGCCTAACCTGATATTATTTGTTCTGCTCCCTTTTGTAATTATGAACAGATCTCCGATCTGCTACAGATCAAAGTGTATAATTGATTGTTCTGGCAGAAGCAATATGTGACTAGATAACTTTTATTTTCACAAAGCCTTGCAACTTTAACCTTTTGCTCCCTGTCATTGTCCCATAAAATTTCGTAATGAGAGAATCTGCTTCTGAATGAAGGAAAGATAGCTTGAATCAGGACTATTTGTCTAAATTTGTACTTATTACATGCAGACAAAATTCAGGAGGAAGTTGCTAGCAGTGTGAGAACTAAGTCAATTACATGTGTAGTTTAATATTTGGACCAAAAACCTTTATCCCTTTTTTTGGACCAAGTAATGACTGTGTGTGAGCAACCGATTAGCTGGTTAAGATATGGAAGCCAATCAAAAAAAACATGATCAAGGTAATGAAACCAGCAATGCAAACATTGAAATGCAACAGTGCAAACATTTAGATGCATACTTTTAAAATCTGTTCAAAGCAGTGGTTTCCCAAAACCAAGTGGATCAAAACATTTTCTCTCATTCTTCGTCCTGTATTTCTTATATTCCTTAATATCTTCTTCAGTGAATATATCTGTGCTTACCTGGCCAAATTATCAAAGAAAAGCTCCCCATTTTGGTTTAGAAATGTTATTTGCTCACGGGCAAATTTCCCATTTGACTTATCTCTATTACCCCTCCATCTCAGAATCACCTCAAGTTTTAGGCCACTCAGCTTATGTATGTTTTTTAGTGGGAAGATATCAGGCCTGAATATGCAAATACTGCTGAAAATCATCCCTGGGGGTTTTGAGGCTATTTTTACTTTCTGGTTTCTTTTACATTAACTATCAAACCAAATCCCAGCTTTTAAATTAACAAATTGTATTTCAGGATCCCTGGTTGTTGGCATGTAGTGCTGACACTGGTGCTGGCACTAATCATTTTTCCAACAATATGATTCTGTTGTGGGCTCTTTAAAGGGGAAACACTTGAGGGAACATGATGCCCTTATGCCCAAGAATAACACCCACTCATCTGTTTCTGTGACCCTGAGTGGACAGTGGCGAGGAATAGTTGTAGGGAGCACGAACTTCCCGTTTGTATACACCAGGATACTCCAACAAATAGGCATAAACAACATGCATGCCCATTTGCAGGTTTAAATATTTTGGAAAAAATAAAAGCCTCTGAATATTTTTGCTTTTTTTTTCTCCTTCAGAGACATGTGGAGGACCATAACCCTCTCACTGATTGTGGCACTAGCATGGGGTACAGAGGTAAGCACAAAAACTATTGGTTAAGACAACACAGGTGAGGATGTTGTGGGGATAGGAACAGAGAACTATTCAAGTTATTCATGCCTTTATCTATTTCTAGACTTTACAATTCAGGGCCTTCTTTCTCCCCTTATCACAGGTGTCTCTGTCAGAGGATGTTGGGTCCATGATTGATTATGAGATGGAGGCTGAAAATCAGCAGGAGAATTTCACAATGCTAGGAACATCTCGACGCCAGATTCTGGCAGCTCAGTTTGAGTGCTACCTGAAGATAATCCATGATCCACCACATATTGATGAAGGTAAAAAGACAACCATAACCAGTGGCTTATTGATGCTACCAATGCATTTTTGTCATTTGTGTAGTTCTTGCTGGAGGAATCTTGGTGAAGATACTGCCAACTACACACGTATAATCTGGCTTTGTCCTGTACTAAGTGTATTTTGGAAGGAGGTTTTTGGTGACCTCAAAGTGATTTTTAAACGGGACATTCCAGAAAGCCCTGCAACTGCATTATTAGGAACAACTCCTATGGGTATAGACAGAAAAGATGAAAAATACCTCCTGAACATATTGCTCACAGCAGCATTAAAAAGTATAACTATCAGGTGGTTAAAACAGGATCCCCCTGCATATAATATATGGATCCAAAAAGTATGGGATATATACCAGAAGGAGAAAATTACATATTTATTAATACTGCAGAAGCCTATATTTACTAAACTAAATGATGGGCACCTGTCACGTCTACACTAAAACAATGAGGTTGTAGTCAAGGAGCTTTGGACTGTCACCGGACATATGCGTCATATCCTTCTCCAGTACCTATGTGGAGTGGATTTTTATCATCCCCCCACCCCTGGACATTTCTATTACTATTTCCTAACTATTGATCTATTACCATGTCATCTCATTAAAAATATTTTTTATCTTACTGAATTAGGAGTTGATACACTTTTACAGTTATCTTACACAAGTTCAGTATATGTACAGCTGAAAAAAGGGAAAAATGTACATGTACCTGTCATATTGATATTGAGAAAAACTAAATAAAAAACGAGTTAAAAAAAGTGCAGAGACAGCATTGCCATCCTGTTATAGCATTAGTGGTGTGCTATAAATATATATTTAAGTAGTTGCAATTCAACACTTAAATTGCTACGGTATTGCTCCTTTTTAGACCACACCATATTCGTGAGTGTTGACAAGAAGTTGAGATAGAAGGGTGATGGAAGATTACTGTGTTGCATATGTGCTGATATCTTTTTTTGAATTCACGAGTTCTTCATGGGTAAAGAGAGAAAGAGAGAGAGAGAAAATGGGAGAGGGAGAGAGGATATGAGTCTGAAAGAGAGGAAGCCTGGGACTCCAGTTCAGGACTGCCCTGCCTTTGAAATTGTATTTTGTGCTCCATTTCCCAATATGCCAATGTGTAACCTGGTACAACCACATTTCCGACTATTGTTGACAAGCTTTGAGCAGGCCAGCTGTGATGAGACACTATATGGTCATAGTTTACTGAGTGCAGCACACAGTTTAAGTTCATGTGATTATGAATGGGATTCAACTTATCCAAATAGTTTTCATTTCTTAATGATTCTCTCTTCATGTTCTTAGTACAGTTGAATTGGTTGTCAGGTATGCCTGAAAAACCAAGAATAGGAGTTGACCCATCTTTTTAGTCCCTGAAAATCTCATATTGTCCTGGGAGCTTATCTTATCTTGGATTTTCAAAAAAGTCCTGGACAACGATCTCTGGGGAAGAGTGGGAACCTTATTCAGTGTAAGTGTGTAGAAGAAACACTCTTTGGCAACAGAATAGGGTGTAATCCTGATCTATATTGTGCATCAGCTAAACAATGAATGGAACTAGGGCAAGTTGGCCGACTAACATGTTTTGGCTTATTTAAGCCTTGTTTTTCAGCAGGCACAATTAAGTGTACTAGGCTGTCATTTCAGAGACAACTTTTGTCTAATTTTACGCTTTTTGACTGAAGAAAACTGCTGTACGATCCCCACACACACCTGCACATGCATACAGATACACACTCATTCTATCCCATTTGCGTATTCAGGGATCTGATTGTATCTCCTAACAGAACTGGTGTCAATGAAGACCATTCAGCTCTGCAATTCAAACATATTCAAGTGTCCTCAGCTCTATTCCCCGTAGACCATAAAACAAGTGAATTAGGGAAAGGAGCAAAAAAGGTTTTAAAGCGTCTAGAAGTAGGAATTTTGTGTATGTGTTGATGAGGATGTTATCTGTAGCCCTAGTAAACCATATCCATCGAGCAAAACTTTAATTGATCACAACTGGAAAAATTAAACTTTCTCTTTGTTTTGTTGTGTTACATTTTCTTGTTTCAGTATGTGAAAGATGCACCACTATTAATTTACCAAATATAAGTGGTAAGTGCTTCAGCCTCACAGCAAGAAGGTCCTCGGGTTCTCCGGTTTCCTCTGACAGTCAAAAAAAGGCAGTAGGTTCATTGGGCCCCTAAAATTGCCCAGATGTATGAATGACAGATGGAGTGGTTGACTGTCTATATGTGGACCTGCTATCAACCTATATCCAGGGTGTATCCCACATCTCACCCAATGACAGCAGGCATATGCTCCAGTCCCCCCACCACCCTGAGTAGAGGATAAACAGTATAATGAATGAATAAATGAATGCACAATTCAGAATTTACAGATTACAGTAGAGGTCTTGGAAATAGGCATACCCACAAAATGTCTGTGATGTCATTATTTGCTCTTACTGCCCTCTATAGGTAATTACTGTAATCGCACGTGGGACGGCTGGCTGTGCTGGGGGGATTCAGCTCCAGGCACTTACATGCAGATGTGTCCTGAATACTTTTTGGACTTTGACCCTGGTGGTGAGGTCATAGAGCATGCGTGTACAAATGCGTGCGCGCGCCCACACACACACACACACACACACACACACACACACACACACACACACACACACACACACACAGTCTGCTCTCTTTGAATGTCTTTTACAGAAAAAGTTACAAAGGTGTGTAATCCTGATGGCCAGTGGTTTCACCATCCAGACAGTAACCGAGTGTGGAGTAACTACACCCAGTGTAAGATCTACACTGAAGAAAAGCTGAAGGTGAACATAATGCAGTGTGACATGATTTCAAATATATTCACAGCATTCGCGTTTAGAATAGCCCAGATACAGTTTTGCAAAACAGAGATACTTGTTCCTTTTTCTTCACTTATGTTTTTTGCTTGGCTGAACCGTCTTCACTTTTTTTCTCAGCTGTCACAAAGATATTACTGTGCTTTTCATTTTCAAAAAGTAATACTCAAAAATCTTAGTCTGTTAAATCATTAGGCTACTGTTCTTGTCCTGCAGTTTATCATCAGTCTCTACTACCTAGCCATGGTGGGTCATAGCCTTTCCATCGTCTCCCTCATCGTCTGTCTTATCATCTTCTCCTACTTTAAGTGAGTGAGGAATTTCCTTTGTTCTCTTATTTCCAGTTTTGCATATTGTCTCCAGTGACCTGGTGTGCGCCAGGTGGTTTTGAATCAGGAAGGCTATTTGTATGAAAACCCAAAGTTAAAATCATGATTGCTACTGGTAGAGTTTTCAAGTCATTCTATATCACAGCCTCTGCTTCGATATTAGAAAAAAAACATGTGAGATGCACAGGAAACAGATCAGGATAATATCATAAAGAAGATCGGAAGAGCGT
>CAAKHD010003323.1:22290-33303 GCA_901007705.1 Fistularia tabacaria | reverse complement strand
ACTATTTAATTACATGTATATCGTCGCATTAAATATTGCCCTATAAAGAATTTATGAAACATTGTGACTTTTCACATTCCCACACAGCTAATATCCATTTTGAGTTGCCTCTTTGGCAGCTTAAAAAAAAAAAAAAAAAAAAGTCATCTACCTTTTGATCCTCCGTGACAATTTTGGGCTCAACTCCTTTTCGTTCTTCCATAAAGAATTTAGCCAAGCTTTGGGAAAAAGGCAAAAAGAAAAAGAAAGAAAGAACGCAAGAAAAGAAAAACAGCTTCCTGCTTGATCTGGAGTCAAGGCTGACCAGATTAAAGGCCAATTCCAATTCCCATCCCCCGTCTCCCCTTTATTTTTTGAGTGCCATCAAAAGGTAGTGGTCCCTTGAGAGGCTGAGCTACGAGGGTTGGGGATTAAATTCCTCACCTATGAAATTGGACTCGACCGAAGTCATCAGTAAGTGACGGCACAGACATCGGTGATGCTGTTGTTTTAAGGTGTTTCCATTCTGGACGTAACACCCACTCCTGAGTTGCTAATTCCTTTTGTAGTAGCTGTCATGATTTTGCTCCGTCAGATAAATGCGAGGTGAAGAAGCGAAAGGCGTTTTGAATGATTTGCCCTGCTCTGCTTTTAAGAATGGGATGGTAACGTGCGTTCTGGATCTAGGAGATAGGACTCGATATGAATATGAATATACATTTGAAAATCACTGGTCATAAATACACTTATTTTAACACACGACCAGCACAAACAATGAATGAGATGTATTTTAACGGCGGCTTCCGGCACGCCTTGATGAGTATTTATGCGGATTTATGCTGTATTAGGTGTTGTTTTGATAATATTACACAGCCGAAGTAGACAGGATACCATTTCAAGGCTATTTATATCAGATACATTCTTCAGCCTTACACCTATAGTAGACGGATACATTAAGAAAAATATATTAAATGTCATTGTCTTTATCATATACAGAACACATTTTTATAATAGCGGACGGCCCCTTCCTCTGCCAGGGGACGACAGATGTAAATTAGCCGAAGGCTAACTCTGGTGCAATGCATCGAAAGGCAACATTTATGTTATATTTGTACATGGTCCCTTTTAGATAAATAAATTAAAGTATATAGAGGAGATGGCTGGTCTAGTTCAGTGTGAGGTGCATTGCTTCAATTCAAGACGAAAGAGGAATTTTGCACTTTTGCACTTGATTCTTGCATTTATTTGACAATTAGGTGACATTTAAAATGTGACTTTATCCAACTTTAGCAATGCAAAAATTAGAGAGACATAAAAATGAAATATATCTAACACTGGAGGTGAGTTTTTTTTGTCCGTGCAGCGATAAGAAAAAAAAAAAAATCAAATTAAATCCGAAGCCTTGGCTAAATCAATGACAATTTAAAAAGAAAACATGAAGGTAACATTCAATGTCTCTGCAGACAACAGTCTTTTTCCAGGATTTGGAGACTGTACCATTTCCACGACTATGGGAAAATGAAGTGACTGCTTAAATGTGATAATGTTTTTTTAATGTGCGTGCAAACACTAATAATGAGTTTCCGTGTTTTCAACAGGTTTGGCATCTATCATTTAACACATCATCGGAAAGCAATATATCTGAACATATGAACCGCGCATACATTATTGATCAGCAGAGTATCAACTATGGGCGATTTTAAATGGCTCAGCACACTGGATTTTCTTCTCCTTCTGCTTTTTAGACAGAGGAAGATGAATCCTTTTCTCTTCAACTTGCTCACAAGGCGGGTACCAGCTATTACGGCCCATTGTAGTTTAATCCCTTGCTTCTCTCGGGTCCTTACCCTTAGATTCTCTCTATTTTCTTTCAATAATCTTTTTTTTTTTTTCTTTTTTACAACGATGGTGTATTTCTGCTTAATAGGTTCCCATTTATGAGCGAGGCGCAGCGAAACATCCAATCTCAAAGTCGGAATTTCAAGAAAAGGCCTCTCCAAGACTCCAGTGTCAACTCATTAACTGTGTTTACTTCTGCAGCTCGACTGCGTCTTTTGTCTCGTGCCTCTGTTAAGTTGATTTCCAGCTACGGCGGTATTCCACGAAATCTTTTCACGCCAGGCGTGTCCTTTCGGACTGAACCAAAACGACATCTCGCCCCGACTCGAGAGCGGGCGAGGGCGGCGGGCTGAGACCCTCCCCCTCCCCACCGCGGGCCTCGGATGGCGCGAAGCGGAGCGGATGCCTACACAAATAATAGCAAAACAACAAACCCACAATGCTTTAAGCAGCGCTGGTGAATCAAGCTAATTAGCAGCAAAGCGCCTGGGACGTTTAGTTACTCATCTTAGAAGCCCATTAAAGGCCCCCAGCTCATACTGGAAACATGATTCAGAGGACTATTATATTCTCTCTGAAATTCTGCCATCCCTGTTTTCACCGATCCTTCATTTGGATCATTAGCGTTTTGAATCACAGTTATAAAGTGTGTCTTGTCATTTAGCGGGTAATGTCTTATTCGGCGCCATCGTTAAAAAAAAGGAAAAAAACTGACAGCATAATCACGGCACGGCGAAGCAGCAGTGTAATGGGCTTTATTGACTCTTAATTTCCACTAAAATCTTTCTTGGTTGTCTGTAGGGGCTCTTTCATTTACCTTAAATTGTCATTACTTTTAAATATAGCCCTGTATTGAATTGTTTTCTCGGTCTAAGAAAAAGTGAGATCCTATGGATGGACGGCTACGTCGCTAGTTACGGATGAAGGATTGGATGCCAGGTTCAAATTACAGAAGCGAAGGAAAAACAAATTCACATGATGGAGGCTCGGCATCAAATCGGATTTAAAAAGACGTTCACGTTTGCTTTGGAATTTCTCCACGTTATTCCATCACTTGAGCCATTACATGCAAAATGACACGTTTAGTATTCCAGATCTGATGGACACGCATGTATGTTTCATAAATATGTATGAAATGGGCTGTTTATCTTTTCGAGAGGGGGCGAATTGCCTGACAGTGGAGCACAGTCTCATGTAACAAGGCCCTCACTTCATTATGAGAAATCATAAAGGGGCAAACAATACTTGCAATATGGGATTGTCACATTTGTACACGGCGTATTTAAAAAAAATGTCACGCCGCTAAATGCATAAGAGGCATACGCAGTAGTAATATACAGTTTGTTTACAACTTAGCAGCTGTATAACAATTCCGCTACATGTAGGAACGCGCAATGACCGAATACCGGTCGGTGGCCGAGCAGCAAGAAGCAACAGGATTTAGAGGTTGAAAATGAAAATAAATGATGATTAGAGACAGGGAGAGAGCGAAGGGATTCATGACACTCTGAAGGAGCAGCAGTGCCGTTGTGTCCATGAAAACCATTGTTGTTTTTCCAATATTGTTCAACAGAGACGGATGTGCGTTGGATAGAAATGCGAGGAACAGCGAGCCGCGCACAAGGACTGACTAACTGGCAAAGATTGAAAAAAAAAGAGGATATCATTTGAAGGGGGGGGGGGATTACATATTAAAACAGAAAATCATACCAGTCTGATGACCCGCAATGCAACAGCATTGTTTCATCGTTTTTATTCTCGATTTATTTTGGTCATTGTTCATGGCTGTCTTGCACATAATAAAGCATTTTATTTTATGTATATTTTGTGTGCTACTCACTGAAGTTGGTTGGTTTCGCCTGACACGTTCGGCCTTTCTCGATTAGCGGCAACCGTCCGTTTTTTTACCGCGTGAGGTAAAGAAACGGGTTCCGGCAGGTTGGAAAGGGTGGAGAAAAGTGCCAGGGGTTTTATGCGATAGAAGACGATGAGCCAGCATGAAAGGAAAGTTGTACAAGACAGTGGTGAGACCGGCGACGCTGTGCGGTTCAGAGACAGCGATAATGGCGAAAAGACAAGAGGCAGAGCTGGAGGTAGCAGAGATAAAAATGTTGAGGTTCTCTTTGGGAATGACGGGGATGGATAGGATCAGGAACGAGTCAATCAGAGGGACAGCACGTGTTAGATGTTTTGGAGAGAAGGTCAGAGAAGCCAGACTGAGATGGTTGGGTCATGTGGAGGAGGGATAGGGACTATATTGGTAGACGGAAGCTGGAAGTGGAGATGCCAGGCAGGAGGTCTGGAGGAAGACCGAAGAGAAGATTAATGGACGTAGCGAGAGAGGATATGAAGTGAGTCGGTGTGAGAGAGGAGGATACAGAGAATAGGGTTAGATGGAGAAGGCGGATTCGCTGTGGCGACCCCTGAAGGGAAAAGCCGAAAGGAAAAGAAGAAGATCCCATTCTCACCTCGTCACTGCAACATCCTCTATGTCGGGGGCGCTCAGACTTTTTCAGCATGCGAGCTACTTATAAAGTGACCAACGTCAAAATGATCGACCGGGCAGATAAAAAAAAACGAGGGCTTAAAATTGGAGATAACTCGCTTATTAGCTTGTTAGTTTTGCTGCACTTAGCGCCGTTGTTTGCGCATGCGCGGTGACCTAACCGTCGGAACAATTCAGTTGTCATCTGACTGGCTGCCCTGTACATCAATCAAGTGATGGGCTGGATGACAAGCTGACGTCTATTTTTTTACTGTCTTGCGATCTACCAATACTACCTCTGCGATCGACTGGTAGGTCGCGATCGACGTATTGAGCGCCCCTGCTATATGTTGAAAGACCTGTGAACGACAGGGTGAGCGGTTGGACGTCTCTATATGTGGCCCCTGGGATTGACTTGCAAGCGCTGAGAAGGAGCTCTTCTTTGGTCTTCAGGACCAAACCTCACACTTAGAAGCATTAAAAGTGAGCCAATGGGACGGAGACAAAGAAGACGAAGTAATTAGATGCGCGGGACACTTTCTCCCAAGTGGCTCTTGTTGTCTGTCAAGTCATTATCGGGGCATGATGGCAATTTCTGTTGAAAGGGTGTTAGTGTTTCTAGAAAATGGCACGCTACAATTTGCGGCTCCCCTTAAGAGACACAAAGAAAGACACACACACAGCGAGGTTGTCCTAGAGCAACCCTGGGCAAAATCAATACGACAAAAGTCATTGCTATTCCGATCATCGGCGGGCCCGCTCTCTGCTCACTGTACATGCCTGGCTCTCGAGAAACCACAAGAAACACTCCCCGCGAAGCCCCGCGTCGATAAAACAAAAGCATCGCCCTGCTGGGGAAAATATCCTGTCTTTTAGTTGTGCATTAAGCCAGAGGTTGAATGTGAAACCGCTTTAATTGTGTTGAAGAGAGAGAATTTAAAGAGGCTGTCTCCAAACATGGGCGGCACCGTGGCTGCCGGGCTCCGGGCTCCGCGGTCAGAGGGTCCCTGGTGGGATTCCGGCGGGGGGGGGGGGGGGGGGCTTCCTGTGTGGGGTCTCCAAGTTCTTCCCCTGTCTGCGTGGGGTTCTCCGGTTTCCTCCTGCTTTCCATAAAACATGCATCGGGATCAAATGAGACTCGGGCGTGTGAATGAGAGAGGGAACGGCTACATAGAAACACCTTGACCGACGTGATTACTCCGCTCGGAGACTGAGCTCCTCACTCAATTTGCTGGGATATCAAATTTGATATCCCTAACTGAAATGCCATTTTTCTGTTCCCACACCCTAGATTTGTTACATGTTTTTAAATGTAAAAAATGTACTTCTTAAATTACAAATCACTTTTACGCATGTTTATTCTTTTACACATTGTAAGTATATTGTTTACTTACAACTTGTTTAACAGGTTTAATACGGTTTATATATATATTGTTTACACTGTTTCTTTTTTGTTTTCGATTTTCTTTTCTTTTACTGTCCACTTTCTGCTGTGAGTGATTGAAACTTCCCCACTGTAGGACGATTAAGGGAATATTCTGTTAGAATATTCTAACAAATAATAAATAAAATATAATCATACATAATAAAAAAGAAGGTAAAGAAATTGATTTTGTGAAATGCATTTTCCTTGAATATCGGACGAAGGAGGTTGAGGGAGTTTTTCATATCGTGCGCGATTGTTTAACTTCACCGCAAACTGGATGCTACGATGTTTTAAAACGCGGCGTTACAGCAGCGGCCACGTCGGTATCAAACCCTAATCGAAACCCTTCGCTAGAAAACACAAGGCGAAAAATGGACTGAGCGACGGCTGGTATCGACGAAAACTCGTAAAGTCGATGCACTCTTAAGTAAAGCTTCCACTGTATATCTGAATAAGAGAGCGGCTCTCTATATGTGGCTCTGTGATTGGCTGGCGACCAGTCCAATGTGAACCCCAACCTTTTGTCCAATGACAGCTGCGATAGGCTCCAACAGCCTCAGTGCAGGATATAGAGAATGATTGAATGTTTCCAAACATAAAACTTTTCATTTCAATCATTCTCGGTCATCATGTGCTTGGCTGTCAGCACATATGGGGGTGAGAACATCTGTTCCGTTAATGTCCACCCCCCCCCGTCAATTTTTTTCCTTCTGAACTTGTGATTTCCGTGAATGCCAGGCTCCGTCTCCAATTTTTACAGCGAACTGGCGCCGTCACCGGGTTTCAACCATCTGTGAGCGTGATCTGCCAAACGCCGAGTCATCAGCATCGCCATCAGTCAAACGCACGTCGGCTCTTGTGGACGTCTTTTGTCTGGAAATAGGTTTTTTGCACACGTCTTCACCTCGGGTCCTTTGTTAACGCCGAGTTATTCCCAATGAAATCGTTGAAGGAAACGTGAAATCTACTTTTCCACAGATCTTTTGCCTCTTAGGTGAAGTCGGCCGCCAGAGCAAGGAGCCTCAGGACCCGTGTCACCTTTCAGACCGGCGCTGTAATCAATGCCGTGATCATTAGAGGCCAGAGTTACTCCCGAGACCCAGCAGACCGATGTCTCTATTCCAGGAAAAGATTGTCCTAGGAAACCGTTTGTCCTGTGCAGTACCTTAATTCAAATCCAGTTAAAAAAAGAGTAAATACATCAAAAATAGATTGCCTTCAAAAAAAGACAACCAGCGGGTAGAGTCTGTCAGTCTGACTATTTCATTAATCTAATTTCATCTAACCTTTTTTTTATTGTTTTGTGAATAACTTTTAATGAGGTAGATATTACTTAAAACCCAGGCAATAAATCACCTTAAAATAAGCCAGGAATTTAAAAAAAAATGTAAAAAGATCCTCACCCATCTGTCTCCCGGTCATCGTTGATGAATCTTATCTTGGTCATGGAAAGGCTTAATGACTTTAAAATCAAGCGAATCCAGTTGCCACAGCAACGTTCAGCACTGAGATTCAGTCACTTTCACATTCAGTCATTTTGCGCATCTCAAAAAAAAAAAATTCTAAATCAAAACCAATTGCTTTAACTTCCTCTTTTCCTTCAGACTGCTCACTTCAGGGTCCCCTCTCTGGCCTTCCTCCAGCATCCTTCCACCGATGTGTCCACTCCCCTCTGCTGTACACGTCCAAACCATCTGAAGAGAAATTAGATCATAGGATTTTACATGACCTGCAATTTTCAGTCTGGTGGTGGGAAGTCATCTCTGTGTGCGGCGGCTGAGTCAGCCTGCGCATCCTGTGTTTGTGCGCGTCTCCAACACTTGACCGCCATTCGTCCGTCCATCTGTCACGGCGGCTCGTCGAGGCTCCGCCTGCCTCTTCCGTCAGGTGGCGGATCGAGTGCGGAGCTCATATCCTGCAGACTTTGCGGCTTCAACGCTCACCGTCTCCTGCCTCTTTATTGGCGTCGCACATTTGAAGTTCCCCTTCCGGAAGAAACCAACCCATACGTGTTTCTGTTACATCCTCATTGCCAGTGCAGTTGTGTTTAGCTTCCAGTGTTGGACTCACACAGACAACAGCGTTGTCACACATCTAACAGCAAAACACAATATTGGGTAAAACGCCTGAAAATAACTCCTGGAATTGGGTCTTAGCATAAAATGCCATCAAAAGTTTTGACCCAACAGAGTCAGATAACCTCACCCCTATTTTCTTTTTTTTTTGTTTTGTTTTGTTTTGTTTTGTCGAAGCGGATTTGTTTTCAGGTTGCGCTGGTTCCGGTGATCAGATGCAGGAGACGCAAGCCTTCTTGGAACGAAACATTCCTGGTTCGATTCCCAGCTCCCTCTAGCCCAGGGCTCGCCAACCCGCGGCCCTTTGATCCTCCCGATGCGGCTCCCTTTGGCTTTTGAAAATAATGAAACAGTATTTAATTAAATGCAGTTTTTCTTAGTTTGTTCATTTTTAAAATGTAATTTTAAATTGGAAGATTATGGCGATCTTGTAACATCTAAATAAAATGCGTTAAAATATTTTTGCCGCTCGCAATCAGCGACTGCGCGCGGAGGGCATTTGTGGTCTGCTGCAGGTGGATAACTTAAGTTTGGCTTTTTTTTTTCATAAATACAAGAATGACTCAAATAGACATTGATTCTTTTGCATAAAAAGTAACCTTCAACCCTACGTCTTTTTTTCAGAGTTCAGAATATTTTGTTGTATGCAGAAATGTAAATTTGGTTTCTCTGCAGTTGTTCATTGATTTCCAAAAACGCAGCACTTATTTGTTCAATACATCGCATAAGGGCAAACAAAAAAAAAAAAACGTTACATGCCGTGTTAATTCCGTTTTAAATTTCATTTTGTGGCTCTTGGTGCTTTCTTTACCGCGGGGAAATGAGTCCAAATGGCTCTTTGAGTGGTAAAGGTGGCCGACCCCTGCCCTAGCCTGTTGAAGTGTTGCTGAGCCAGACACTGAACCCCTCGCTGCTCCCGTGGCGCTGTTCAGTCGCTGCCTTCTGCTCATGGCTCATCCATGATGGGTCGTCAAATTTCGCTGTTGTGCTCTCTTTATAACCGAATGTGACAATAAAAAGGTCTTTCTTAAATGCCGTGATGAGACGGGGCTGGGTCGCTCCGGCTTCATTTCAGTCTCACAAAAGGTGGATTTAATGGCGGGATTATTGCGGCGAAAAATCTTTCATTCAGAATATGATATTCTTAAGCCGGGTGGCTCGCGCTTCAACCTCACAGGTCCCTGCTTTGGATTTCCTTCTCACTTTGTCTGTACGGGTTTCCTCCAGGTTTCTATGATTTCCTCCCACAGTCTGAAAAACCTGCAGGAGGTTCATTGGAGACCCTCGATTTCCTGATCGTGGTGAACGGAGTGAATGCTTGTTTGTCAGGGTATGTGACCCTGTGATCGACCGGCGGAATCGGTTGATTTCCTGTGACGTGTTCGCCCTTTCTCGATTAGCCAAAGCCATCCGTTCTCACCTTGTCGCCGCAACATCCTTTATGTTTAAAGACGCGTGAATGATCGGACGGCTGCATATGTGGCCTTGTTATTGACTCGCTACCGGTCCGGGTAGGCCCCGCCTCCCGGCCAATGGGAACTGGGACGGGCCCCGCAACCCTGAAGTGGTAGAGATAATGACTGAATGAATGGATGGATGGTCTTGAGCTACGGCTGCCATCAAGATCTTGTTTGTTCTAATGAAATCATCGCCGGGACATGAAGAAAAGATCCAATTGGAGGGTGCACGTTGTGCTCTGCTGCTCCGAGATTTGTGATTTAAAAAAAAAATACCTTCAGGAGGGACATGTGAGAGGACGATTCTGCCATACGTTATTCATGAGATGCAATATCTCTCAAAAATTGACATCCTCATGAATTATAGCACATTTATTTTATGCAAATAAGAAAGCTTCAAAGTCATCCGAGGTTTCGTCCTTCTAATTTACATCATTAATTGTCGCTTTTATATACATGCGAGTTCTGTGCTAAATTTCATGAGCCGCCGCGGAGCCGGCTGCTACCCAGGGAGGCGATATTCAAAAATAATATTCAAAGAACTCAATTACCTCAATCTGGTGTCCCTCGCGCCCAGGGACCCGGCCCCCCGGCTGGTTTATGCTATTATAGAGCCGCTCGAGGAAGAAAAAAAAAAAAGAAAAAAACGGAAAAAAAAAAACTTCCTTTGCTGGTCCACAAAATAAGATTTCAATTGATTAAATGTCAGTGTTGGAGAGGAGCATCGTGAGATGTGACTAAAGTCTCTCAGCGTGTTGCCACTGTGAATGGGTGGCACTCGGGAAAGTCTGGAAAGAGTGGAGGAGAGATGGACGGAGAGGCGGTTAGAGGACAAGTGGAGGTGGATGAATATATAGCGGGATGGGGAAAGATCGAGAAGGAAGGAGTGATGAATTGCGGAAAGGAATGGGGGGTTTAGAGGAGAAATCTGCAGCGTGATCCGCCAATGCTTCTCCGTCTGGCTTCGGCAAAGACATCATTAAGGAAGCCGGAGGTCGTCCGGGTTCACGGAGCCACGCCGGCTCCGCCGCGCTCCCGCAACCTCCTCCTGCCACTCAATTTGTGTAATTTACCTCCTTCCCCAGTCTCTTCTGAAAAGGACCCGTTTGACCCCTCCCGGCGGAGGAGTCAAAAAGTTGCATCTAAATGAAACGGATGGCTGAGAGTCTCATCCGGAGCACGCGGCCGTTCAATAACCCGACGAGGAGACGCTGATGGTGATTTCCAGAGATGGCTGCGCTTGGAGGAGTTATTTAGGGATGAGCGAGGAGAAGGGTGCGGGGCGAAGAAGAAGAAGAAAAAGCCAGAAGGCCGGTTGTGATGAGGAGAAGTGAGCTCTTCCCCTGAGGTGACCCCCCCCCCACCCCCACCACCACCCCCACCCAGATCGAACGGGACGCATGCGTGCGCAAACCGCACGGCCGCATTATTTCATTATGTTCGTACTCAGTCGTGATGAAGCTGCACTCTGCAGGATCGTGGGTTGATGGAGCTGTGGAGGGGTGGGGGGGTTGCAGAGCAGGAGTGATTACCCTGCTGAGGGATGAGAGCAGAAACTGGTATTTTATTTTGTCAATTGGAGTTTGCAAATGGAAATGTCAGAGTGGCCAGAAAACTAATGAATCTGATAGGAGAGATGCCGCCTCCCTCTTCGAACGGCGGATCAATCGCCATTGTCTTATTCTGGCGGCTGCTGTTTTTCATTGTTTTTTTTTCTTGTTTTTTTTTTTTCCGGCGGGTTTCTTTTCCCAC
>CAAKHD010003323.1:4403-20325 GCA_901007705.1 Fistularia tabacaria | reverse complement strand
AAAAAGGGAAAAGTTTTAAGTCAGCCCTCGCGTTTTTTTTAATTGATTGGGTGTCCGTTAACCCCCCCCCCCCCCGCCCCACTCCCCTCATTTCACATGCAAATAACCTGGATAGATTATTTATGTTGAACACAATTATCATCAATATGAAATGGTCGTTTGGTTCCTAAAGCGGCGGATTTGTCTCTTCGGGGACGAATGGGAGACGACGACGCCGGCGAGACGGGACAAAACATAAATATCAACCGAGGGAGGAGAGGAGTATCTATCATAAGATAATGAAGATTTAACACGGGGGCCTGGGATGTGGTTATTTTAGTTTCCAGGGAAGCGTGTAATGAAGTGAAGGAATACAGTTGTTTGGTCTGACCTCAGTGTGAGCGGCGTGCAGCTCCGCGGCGAACGACGGGATCGCACACGTTCACCGGCGCACACATCAGTAGGAAGGGAGGATGATTGATGGTTGGCCGCAGCCTTTCCGCATGCTCATTTAAAGCATATAAAACATCACTGTAAACAATCCTGACAGAAAGCGGGGAAGAAACCGAGGCTCGCCGAGTCTCCCCGCAGCTTCGTGAAAGAGAGAGACCATTTGGAAGAGACTTCCTTCTTCAGTGAACAGCTTGGTTAGACATCAATATGGGATTTCGACAATTTTCTCGAGCATCTCCGACGCGGCTCCCGAGATATAAACCCTTCTCACGCATCGCGGCCCAATCCCAATTCAAGATGTTAAAATCTCCCCCCCCAAAAAATCCTCATTTACTCGCTGAGGTAGTTGAGACACCCAGTGGTTCCTGAAAAGCAAAGCAAAATGAACCTTTCGCATAAAAAAAAATATATATATATATATTTTTTTTCAAGGTTTGAGGAGAAACACTGTTTGATAAAGGCACGGATGAGCAAAGAATAAGAGCTGCCTCTTTTGGTGTGATTCTACCAGTGTTCAGGGAAGCTCGGAGGAATGAGGGGGAATCCTGATTATTATTATTATTATCATTATGCGCGAGTGTTAGGGGAATCGGTCGTCGTTTGAAACCTACAAGGAAAATCGAGTGCGGCGGTTTGGTGCTGCAATCATCAAGCTCAAGAGTGAGGCGGCCACCCGCTACCGTGAGAACCGTTTTATTTAGGTCATGATCTCCTCGATGAAAAAAAATAAAATAAATAATCCAAATTCCGCACAAAATCCTCCGGGGCAGAGCAGAAAGCAGACGCGGTCAAAGGCGAGTTAGACCGGTGCAGTTTTTTAGGAAAGATTTATTTAAAGAGCGACGCAGATGGTGATTTTAAAAGATAAATAATAAATCATGAGCCAGTATGGCGACCGATTTCATTATTTTTTTTGGTTCTGCGATGGAAATACTGCCTTTTCTCTGTTACACTCAAATATACTCAAAGGAGTAAATTTAATAAAGACCATTTAACATATTCAACAGAAAGAATCTGTTTACTCGCCAAATGGATAAGATCCAATTTTTTCTCGTGTCGGATAATAACGCCACTAAAACGATGCATAGACCAGATAAAAGGGTTCGATTCATGATCAACTTATTTATTACAAATATTAGCCAAAGAAAGAATGAAATCAATGGAATAATGGAAAAAAAAATGTAATAACAAACTGTTAACTCAGAACTAAACGGCGTCCTTTTTGTAGTATTTCCAATCGCCGCCCGATAAAGGTCACGATCAAAATTTTACAGTCAGGAGCTTCTGGGCATGAAAATGTGCTGTAGATATGATGAAGTGTGCAAATATAAAACTGGAATTTAACAAGTGGTTTGCCGTCGTCAACCTTAACCAAACACCTAATTGGATCATTTCATTGTTATAATTTCAATTTCAAACCTATGTGTGTCTAAATAACTCAATCAGAACATAATTTCATCGACAGTGTGATTTAAATAATGATGTTGCTATTGATACATAGATTAATTATCCCAATCAGTCATTACAATTTATTCTGTGTTTTAAAATGTTAATTTTATCTAACGTGACAGTCCTATGAAGGCGGTAATTATATGAGCTTGGATTCGGTTTTCACTCCGTTACCGTGACGCCTTCATCTGGGAAATATGCGACTCGCCCTGCTAACAAACCGCAGCAGCTTCATGTATGCATCACAATCCATGCGTTCATTTTAGCCGATTCCCATCGTAGCAGTCCTCGCTATCCCACCCGCTTCCAATTGAGCTCCATTAGCAATGTGGAATTGAAGAGTTAATTAATTATTCTTATTCTATATATTCTCTGTGTTGGTATTCTCCTCATTCCCAAAGGGGGCACAGAAATCCTTCATGAAACGCGTTCAGCCCGCAATTTCATCTCAGCCTTTCTACTTCTGCTCGACATCCCGGCTATTTGCTTCTTCCCGCTGTGCTGACCGCAATAGTGTTACCGATTGAGGGAGCAAATACGCTTAATTTTAATGTATTTGCGCTGAAAAGTATCATTTGTAATTGCTGCGAGAGGGGAGAAAAAAAATCGCAAAATGTGCTTGAAGAGAAAATCCAATAATGTATCCGGTTCTGAATTAATGAGGCGTGAATTTATAGCACTTTTCCAACCGCTAGGAGTGTATGTTTTCTAAACCGGATGAACAGATTCTACTCTCAAAAACTCTGCATTGTACATTGTCCAAGAGTTCGGTTACCAGTTATTCTGTTTTTTTATTTAAATTCGCAACCAGATGTGTCCCTCCGCGTCTGCACCTGCGAGGTAACCTTTTAAATTTATTTATTCATTTTAAACTTTCCTATCTGCCTAATGGAGAGCGGGGTCTGAGCAGCAGCTCGTAGCACAGATGAATCTTTGTGAAGAATTACAGCTCCGCGATAAAAAGGAAGTACTTACTTACAATGTAGTGACTGTAGGTGGCTCAACAGGCCCTTTAACGCTCAGCGATGATGAATGGAGGACGCCATGGATATCAATGGCCTTTGTGGTTCTAATGAATCTGATGGGATGGCGCGTCTCCCCGATGATAAAACGCACTATGAAAAGAATGTCCTTACTTGTGTCTCTCGGTAAGGAGCGTCCTCATTTATATATAAATGAAGCTCGTGTTTTTTTTTTAGTGTTTTTTTTTTTCTCCATTTTATTTATTTATTTCCCGATCAATCATTGTGCGAGCACATGCATGTGAGAAACTCATTAGTCCCAGCATCGATCCGAGACGAGGGCCGGGGCCGGGGCCGTGCACGCCGGCGTCGTGGAGGAAAAAAGTGCAGCGAGACAAAGGCAGGCGGCATCTATTAGCAGCCGAGGAAACCAATCATCTGCTTTAGAATGGGGCTACTAATTAGTGGAAAAGCCCTCTGCGGAGTAATATCACTCCCCCATTCAATCCAAGTTGATTTCTCACTGCGGCCAACCCGTGCTGCCATATACATCAATATCCTGGGGTTACTTACTGTAGGCCTACTCTAATTTCAAATGATCTTCCGATCAATCGCCCACCTCTATTATATGAGAGGGTTTCGCCGGCATAATTCAAAACCGCACATTACGCCGAAAGGCGTCAAAAGTCTGAGCACGCGTCTCAGCGTCAGACCGTTGCCAGGGGAGAAATATCAATTGAGAATATAATTTTGACTCCCGCGTGATCGTAAAAGCAAAATAATTGAGATGAAATCATTATTTTGCTTTATTAAGTTGTCCTCTTTTTTTTTCCCAACCGTGCACAGCGCCACTACTTGGGACTCTTTAAAAACCAGGGAATTAAATCAAGCTTTATGAATTATGATCTCAAATAAAACTCTTATCTTCCACTGAATTTAAATATGCCCTTCAACTGTGCGGTGTTGCCCCTATTTCTATGACTCTGCCTGGTTCACACGCCGATCCAAACTGGAAATGACTCACAGCAGCTGTGGTTGCTAGGGCGTCTTCTACCGCATGGAAAATGAATTTCAGGCGTGTAGATGTGTGCGAATGCTCCGGTGTGACTGCACGCCGCAAACAGAGAAAATGAACATTCTCAGACGCACGTTGGCAACATGTCGGCAGAGATATTTATGAAAATGAAGGCAGGAAGAGGCCAGACCGAGCAGAAAACGCGCACACCCACAAACGGCTTTTGACTGGTTGTTCTTTGACGAGCCGTGCTAAATCCGCTGTGACATCCTGTCTCTACTTTTTAGGAAATACACGGCAATGCGTGTTCAGAATAGCGGCGGAATGGCCAAATTCTTCCTCGCCGATGATTCGAGCTCATGTGTGAGAGATTCACTTGTCACTCGTACCGACACCGACTCCGGTGAGAATCCATCAAGAGACGATCAGACTCAACCTGACATTCATTGCGAATAAGACTTTGTGATAGCATATAAAAATGAATGTGGCTTTTAACAGTGTGCATATGAATTCGTTGCAAATTTATATCACCCGGTCAGGAAAACAATCGCCGCTCTACGTTTGCCATTCATAGGCCACCCAGTCCTTCTTGCTAAAGCGGGCGAAAGGCTTTTCGAAGAAATGGCATTAAGCAAAGTGCTGGCAGCAGGGTTGTAAACGCGTGTTGACATTTCACTCTTCATTGCGACGCAGGTGCCCGTGGCTACACGCGGCTGACACACGTGGAAGTTTGTAACTTTAATAAGCTTGTAATTCAAACATATAAAAATGCCCGGAGCCCGAATGTTGTTTGCTTTCTGCAGCCCTTGCAGTTCGGAGGCTGTTTTCCGCACGTTAGCTTGGAAGGAGGGCGACACTGAAATAGGTAATTGCAGTGTTTTAGTAGGAGATCGCAAGATCTCTGAAACGAGGCTGTTTTCTGCGTTTATCTGTTAATTGTCTCTACATGAGACCGCTAAAAATAACATTAAATTATAAAAAATTGGAATTACAAGATATTTTTTGGTACACTCTCCTGAAAATTATTTTGAACATAGTGATTACATTTCCTATTTTGTCAAATTCTATTCTTTTCTTTGTGTCTAAAATGAGTTGCCATGAGAAGGGTAGGCAAAATAAGCTAAAGCTTCAGTCGACACCTTTTCAGTCAAAGTTAAGTTGCCTTTGCAGGTTTTGGGATTTTCATACGAATGATAGTTTCCCCTTTTCTCGTCAACTTATGTTTGAATCTTACGTGTATATGTTGCAGTTTATCTCGAAGAGACCAAAATAAAGTCACTTAACGAAACCCCATCAGTACGATGAAATCTGTTTCCCTTTATCACATCATTCCCACGCATGTTAGTAATTCAATGTCGGTGAATAATTACTCGTAAAAGAGCCAGCTGCCGACTTGCTTGGCTTCTGTCAAGAATGAAATAGGTGACGGTAGAACCGACGACCTCCCCCCAGATGAATCGGTCAATCCGATCTCAGGCCGGCAATGATCCTTTTTAAAATCAAAACGAATGTATAACAAGGAGGTACATCCAGCCGGGAAGCCCTCGTGCCTTCACGCAGGCCTCGGTGCAGATTGCCCTTATTGCTTGAATACTAGACAGTGTTTTTAATATTTGAAGATTTGAAGATTCTGCAAGATGTGGATTAAATGCTGACCGTTCCCTGTTTGTTTTTTGTTGTTGTTGTTGTTGTTGTTTTTTAAACATGTGATTTCAGTTAAATATGGAGATTTCTTTTCTTTTGTTTTTCCGTTATAGAATCCTTTGAAAATAGCGATTCAGACAAAAAGCCATCTCCCTCGCTCGTACGCCTGCCAGCGCGGGGAGAGTGTTGGCGGGGAGCAAGGGAAAATAACCGAGGGAAAATAAGTGATCGAAGATAGGCAGGAGATTAGGACAGACAGCAGGAAAGATGAGTTTCTGGATATCATTCAGCTTATTCACTCAAGTATGTAATCGAATCACGACTTGTAAAACATGTATAGCCAAGGAACAATATGGCTAATATCCGTGAGCCGCTTCAATCCCACAGTGCTTATTTAGCCGGCGAAGTCATTCAGTGCCTTTTTGGGTTGTCACGTTGTGTTTCTCCAGTGCTGGCGTTGCTGTACCTGCGGGTCTGAAAGAGACATCTATTGTTTCATCAGGCAGTGACAGTGGATTTTTGCTCAACCCCTTTACTTTATACTTTGCCCTGCCGCTCTGATGCGCGCCGGTTTCTGCGGTAAGTCAAAGTCAGTCCGACCCGAGCGTTACCTGAGGAGCGGGCCACGTCATTTTTTAACTCCCTTTGTCTTTGACAGATAGCGCGGCTCTAAAAGCCTCCGTCCGCGGTGCTGAAGGCTAGCCTGATGTATGACTGTTAGGCGGAGTTTGATAAATCCACCGTGTCACTCCGCCTCTGACAACCATTCATCACACCGGGCTTTCACATATGAAGTGTTCTGTATGCTGGATAATTCAGTGAGACAAATAAAATGTGAGTCCTAGAGCTCCGATTCAGCTCAGTCCCACCCTGTGCAGCGTTTCCGCGCCGCACTTTATCTCTCTGTCAAAAGAACATGGTGTTCCCGTCGGAGCAGAAGAGACCGAGGCTCCAGTAGGGTCACTTTAGCAGCGCCATTCGAGGGACAAACGTTTGCACGGAACTAATTATTTTAGGTATATTTGGATTCACTGCCACTTGCAGGAGTCACCCGATATTTTTCGGAGAACTTTCCCAATGGTTGCGTTTTGAAAGCGTAACTGGAAACGGTAAAAAACACAGAAAAGTTTTTGACATTCAAAAAACAACCTCTTTTCTTCCATTGGTCTTGTCACCATACCAACGGCCAACATGTTAATACCACAGACATGCACATGAGGTATCTTAAAAAGGGACTTTTCTTTTTGCCCTCCTCAGGGGATTTTTTTTTTTTTTTCATTTCTTTTCCTTTGCACAAAATCCAAACTTATTTTGGTAAATCGACCAAATCGCGCCCTTGCACATGCGAGCACGTATTCCGTTCATGACAAAGGGAAGGGCGGCGCGACGTCGCTGCCGACAACCCTGTGCGTTAAGGCACGTGTGAGAGGAGAGCGAAATGAGAACGTAAACGGTTGTTTGTAAAAGAAACAATGACATTTATTTTTTTTTCTTTTCTTAGGACTTTTTCGTAATTAGTCTGTTGTGCCCATTGATCACATATAGAACAATTAATATAAAAATGGCTTTTAACTTTACACCCAAAGCAACAACGAAATGTCTTCTTAAAATATGTTTGCTAAAAATACTGAGAAGGTATTCCACTAAAAGTACTGTTGAGTAGCTTGTGATTCTGCGATGAGGAAATATTTTGCTGTGGCTGACGCGTTTCTTCAATTCCTGCTCTTGTCTACCTCATGTAGTTCTTGTAGGCACTTACCAGGGCATAACAGACTACCGCTCGAGGCCGCATCGTATCAATCCCCGCTCCTTACCCAAGCTTGTTTTAGTGCTAACGCATCGGCATTTTTATCCCAATCACTGTTGCGATTAGAACCGCACAGCGCAAACAGCCACATCGACAAACGTCTTCTCTGGATACCCATTTCCTCGCCGGCTTTCATTAAGCTCAATGTGTTGTTGTAATCAAAAGTGTTCTGCTCCTTGCCTTAAATTTTAAAACCCACTGAAACTCTTTAGATACAGAGGACTCGTCATTACATCAACATAATAGAATATATAACAATATTTCCATGAAAAAAGCAAGAATCCAATTTTAAATAGAAAAAGGGAGGGGCTGTATATTTCATCAAAAGGCTTACACCATAGTCACTGTTGTTTGTCTACTCTACTAATTCTCTGTTCCCATTATAGACAGGTGTTATTACTGTATCTCTAACTCGTCTATGGATGTTTGACAAAGCACAGACGGTATTGCTTGGGACCACACGGACATTTCCACAACTCTGAACACATTTAACAGTCAGTTACAAGAGAGTTGACCATCATCCTCGCCATCCTCGCTTCCCTTTAGCCTGCCTGCGTTTCTGTATGAATGGTACTAACGTATATATTTTGCCGTAAATGCCCCTTTCTGTTGATGCTTGCTTTGTTTGACGTGACGGTCGCAACGCCGCCGCTTTAGCTATGGTTGAAACTGGGGGAACAAGTGGTTTCAGTTTTAGCCGTTCCATCCCGGTCCAAAAAGTAGTTTTGCCAGTATATCTCGGCTGGGGGCCAGCAACGGGTGTGCCTTTGAGAGAGTCCTACAGATTTGTCCACCCCTGCCCGTGGCTTTGTCCGTTTGGCGGAGCCGGTGCGTGGTGCTCCGCGAAGCACTCCTTAGAAGGCATTGTCAGACACATTTATGACTGTGGCTTTCACCTCCACTCCGCCGGGCAGTCCTCTACCTGAAACCCACAGCCTGGTATAGAAAGGAGACCGCATACCGGTAGCCTCCAGCGGCGCGAGAGAAGCTGTGGAGTCACATTTCCTTATATCCCCATAAAAGTGGTGTTTCCTCAAAGAAATATAAATAAGCAGGCAGGCCACAGAAATCACAGCTAACAGCATGCCAAAGACGGTGATCATGGCTGCATCGAATTTTTCCGCATCATCGATCGCCAGTTCTAATCCTTTCGTGGTGACATTGACGCATTTGATGTCGTGGTTGTACTGGACGCTGCGCACATCCACGCACACTTTGTACAGAGTGGCGGGGCTGAGATGGGAAAGATTGTAGACTTGGACATCGGAGGGCACCCTGGTGGTAAACACCGTGGTGGGATTGCTATCCTTTGAAAGGGTGTACCATTTAATGTTGGGAGCCAGGGTGCCGGGGCTCGCCTTCCAGGAAACCAGGATGGAGTTTGTTTCCACCAGCTTGATCACGACGCTGAGCGAGCCGTTCGAAGGCTGCGGAAAATACCCGTTCACCTCGACCGAGACGGATCGGAGATCAGCTCCGACCAGATTATGGGCGACACACGTGTAAGGACCGGCTTCGTTTTCGCTTATGTCGTAGATATCAAAGGTTCCCTCGGGGTGCATGTAGAACTTGTCAGACACGGTGTTGGGGAGGACTCTCATGCCAGAAGGGGTGATCCAGTAAATGTCTGGTTCCGGTTCAGCAAAGGCCCGACAGTGGAGTGACACAGAGCTCCCGTTGTGGGCTTTGATATGCTCTGGCATGCTTTCTGGAGAAATAAGTGGCAGACAAATCTCCATCATCTCCCTGAAGTGCACCTGTCTTACATGCTGGCCCTCGTACTCTGGAGGCTCCACACAGTACAGAGAGTCGGGCTCCATGAAGCGAATATTGGTCTTATTCATGTTCATCCAGCGTACAACACAGTCACAGCGGATGGGGTTGCTGTGCATGCTAACCTCTCGGAGATTCGGCAGCGACTCGATGGTAATCCTGTGGAGGGCACTGAGTGCATTACTGTTCAGCATAAGCGTTTCCAGCCGCGGCAGTTTGTAGAAGGCATTAGGATGAATGTAGGAAAGTTTCGGATTGTTCGTTGCCTCTATTTTGGTCAGCTCCGGCAAGTTATTGAGGGCAAAGCTGTCAATTGAGACGAGCTCTGGCATGCTGTTAATCCCCAACTCCTTCAAATGAAGCATATCAACGAAATCCCCCCTCTGTATCCTCGCGATTGGATTTTTATTTAGATCCAAAAACTTGAGATTCTTCACATTTCTCAGCGCCGAGTGCGGGACCTCGGGGAAAGTGTTGTCGTAGAAAGAAATGCTCTCTAAGTTGTCGAGGCCGGAGAGCGCGTGGTCGGGAAGCTGGGAAAGGTTCATCCTGGTCAGAACGAGACTGCGGAGGTTGCCAAGAGGTTTGAAGTTCATTTCGTCAAGAGAAAGAACCGGGTTCTCGCCGATCATCAGAATCTCCAGATTTGGCATGGGTTCAAACCACTCTCTGTGGATGGCCTTCAGCTTGTTGGAATTGAGATGGAGCCGTACGAGGCAGCCGAGACCCTGAAAAGCCATCGGGGAAATGAAGGAGATGAGGTTGTGATTCATATAGAGCTCTTGAAGATTGGCCACCTCCACAAGACACCGTTCGGGCAGCTCTTGTATCCAGTTTTCCTCCATATGAAGAGACAGAAGCTGAGGAAGACTCCCCAGGTAAACATCGCCCATAGAAGAGATGTTGTTCTGCGATAAGTCAATCTCTGTGATATTGGCCAGGTAATCCAAGGGTTTGTCAATCTTGGCAACATTGTTTGTTTGCAGCAACAGTACTTGCGTGCCTTTCGGTAACTCGTCCGGGAGGCTAAAGAGTCCCAAGTCATTGCAGTCCACAGTCTGTGCCTCCATGTACACCGAACTGGGAGAGAACCAGGGTCTGTTTTCGCATACGCAGAGCTTCGGGCAGTCGGGTTTCTCCTCAGTGGCCACGACAAAAAAGGCCACAGCCAAGCCGACGAAGAGACGATCCGCAAATGACACGTCCTTCATATTGGACCGCGTACAAAAAAAAAAAAATTGGTCCTTGTAGATTATGTGGTCGCAGCTGCTGACTTTACAAGTATTGAATCATTTGTCGTGGCCGCTGAGGCGAATGACTCACCACGCCCTGCCACCGCCGCCACCAAATGCAGCCGGGCTCCCAACTCTCTTATTTTATTTTATTTTATTTTTTTTTGCAATGCTGCGCGGACGCCCTTGGTTGTAATGACTAATCGCTCAAAGTCGCTCGCCGGTGTCAGGGTGCAGGGCAAGGACTGCAGTCAGGTACGGCCGAGAAGTTGAGGGGGCAGGAAAGGAAGGAAAGGAAAAAAAAAAAAAAAAAAGATTATGTGATATTACACTTCAGAGTACTTATTTTCAGCACATTTGTGGGAGTCCGTGAAAACTCTGCTCCTTCTTTAAAGACGGAGGTCCTCGTGGATTGATGTAATTAGCTTCTGGAGTCCACAGCCCGTCCATTCCCACCTGCCGGAGACACACAAGAAACGCTGTGAGTCTTACATGATAACGCGGAGGGCTTAGTGAATGTCATAAGAGAAGGATTTGGACATATTGACATTTGTTATAGGCACACGGATGCATGCTGACATTTATACACTCACTTCAAAACACAAGCATAGATTCAGATCTGCTTGACCTTCTAGACTTCACTCTCATGACAAACTGCATGCAATTTTATATTATGGCATTCGACCTCCATGTTAGCGGGGGGAGTCTATTGTTTGTCGAGAGAAATTCTTTATTAGGATTCCAAAATGGCAGGTAGCCCTGGATCAGGAGGGAAGCTTAAGGCCAAACGGCCTTAAAACAGCGGAATGCAGTACAGTGTGTCGCTCACTACGGCAATGCACACAAAACGAAACACAATACCACCAGACCCTTCTTCAGCATTGCACCCATTCGCATTCCGTGCATTTGTCAAAATGCATCGACTTACAACCATAATAGCGACAAGCACAAGTATCCTTCATATTTATTAGTGTAAAAAATATCAAAGCTTCGAAACTAAAAAGGATTTTTACGAGTTTTATTAGAGAAGCACGGGTCCATGCGTATCGGCTTTAAGAGGAAATTGCACTAGGTTTCGGTGGTTTTTAAATTACAATCAAAGCTATGAGGGAAATATGCACAAATTCGAAGCCAAATCCTAATTCTAAGAAAAAGAAATGCCTTTAATACCACATACAGTTGTACACAGAGTACAACATCAGCGAAATTGGAGCCCTGCATTTAACCCTTCACGGATTCATCATGAGCAGGAGGCAGCTAAGGAGCAACGCCAGGGGAGCAATTAGGGGTTCACAGTCTTGCTCAACAACACTTCGACAGGCTAGGAGGAACCGGGGATCGAACCACGGATGTCTGGTTCCGAGGACGACCGCTCTAACCCCCTCCTGAGACCTCCGCCTCGCTTAGTGCCCTCTGATTGGCCACCTTCAGAGGCCCGCCCGGGGGGGGGCCACGTCGCTGTACATCACGGTTTGTGCCGACAGCGGCAGGCCGTAAAAAGATCGACTGAGATCAGCAACAAACGGATATCAGCTGATCCCGTTATGAAGGGAGCCCGATCCGATGGCTCCATTGTTTCGGTTTGGTTCGTTTACTGGTCTTGCGTAGCACGATCATTGCAACACCGCGATATCGGGGGGGTTGACAGTGGGTTTACGTAACGGTGGAGGTTGTTCGGGAATGACAATCCTGCGTTATCACAACTTCTATCACAGAGATGCACGCAATGTATGCTTTATTTCGGCTCATTTGCTTTCCATCTCTACCGCTTTGATTAGTTTCGCAAATAATTCACAGTGAAGTGGATTTACGGCGTCCGATGAGAGTACGAATCCTTTCATTTGAAGAAAGGAGTTGCCTCATGGATGAACGTACCATACCTGGTTGCCAGAGAGAGAAAAAAAATCTTGGTGTTCTCGGGGAGAATCGGAGCTTTATTGTTCACGCCGAGGTTTTTATGTACATTTGAAAAACTTGCACACCTTCATGCGTACATTATACTCGGCCTTAATGTAAGAATAATACGCCTCCTGTAAAAGCACAGGCGTGGGGGGAACAGATGCTGGTTTTTATTGTAAATCTTTTTGTTTTTTTTTGTTTTCATTTCATACCTGATCTCTCCTGTTGTTTCTCCGGGGAAAAAGCGGCGGCAGCAGGACTCTAAAACTTTATTATGATAATCCTCGTATCCCCGGTTGATTTTTTTGTATATATGTATCATTCCTCAAGTTGCCATATCATCAATGAAAAACAATCTACAAATGCAATCCATAGACTGTAAGCCATTTCAGCCCATCTGTCACTGCAAGATGGGAACCCACATCCCATTTGAGAGTCAGTTTATGTAGTTCTGCGACACGGCGAGGATGAATTATGAATCCAAATGAATACATTAAGATGATGTTTGTAAATCCTTCCCAGCACGGTTATGATCTTCAGGCCGGGCTATCGTTGCAGTAATGGTAGGTAGAGGCGTGCTGCCTAATAATCCCTCCTAATAAGTAGAGGTGGTTTATAATCCTACTCATCGGTCGTATCGTTAGATCGGCGGTACTTGCTTTTCCCAACTGTAAGACGCCAAAGTGACCAACATAATAGTTGATGATTGATGGAAATATGGTTAAAATTAGCAACTTTTCAATGCGAATTCTGGCTTTTATCTGATTCAGTTGTCAGTTCAGACGCCCCCGTTCATTTTGTTTGTGGTCTTTGTGTGTGAGTGTGTTTATTTAATCCTTTATGTCTTTGTTTATTATGACAGGTTTCTTCAACCGTCACATTCTGAGCAAAACTGTCATTTCACGCAATGCTGCCGCCTAACGTGTACCAAGTAATTCGTATGCGCCTCTTGATGAACAGATGGTTGGAGATATTTCAGGCCTATAAGAGCACGTGCTGCTTGATGGCGAAGTGGAGAGAGAGATAGGGGACGAAATGAAAGGAATCAAGAGATCAAGTGCGACAGTGGCTGGAAAGTGAGAACAAGAGAAAAGGGTTCATTTCATCACCCTGGCTGTTTCCACCTCAGCGGCCACAGGGGAGATGTGGGGCGAGGGGGGGGGATTAAAATAAATAAATAAATCCCCCCGGAAGAAGCCGAAATGCTGCAGTTTGCTTGCGCTGGCGGAGCCGAGACGCAGGTTCATTCTTCAACCTCCGCTCCGGCGTCGGCTGGAAACCGGGGCGGGGAGGGGAAGAGGCCGACACGGAGCCGGCGGAAGGAGAGGGAGGGCGAAAAGAGAGAAACAGGGGTGGGGGGTATTATTTTTCCAAAGCACCGGGCTGCTTTAATAAGCAGCAACACCCAGAGCATTCTGATAAACAGGATTTAGCCTCTCTCCCTCAGCACCGGCTCTTCATTGTGGCCCGCGCTGTTAATCCTCACCCTGGAAACCTAAGCCAGAATCCGTAATTCAGCTTTTGGCTCTCACCTCTGCTCAATCTGGCAATCAATATTACCAGGGATGTAATGTGGTCCTATTAACTTATTAAGGGTACCGTAGCGGCCGAGCAGGATGTACTGTTATTTGTTTTATCAATCATGTTAACTGTGTCTGAGGGGGGCAGTGCTCGGCTCCTCTGTGATCAATATTTCCACCTGGACGGCGCGCCAAAGTCAGGGCTCGCCAGCGCAGCATGGGCGTGTGGGAATATCGAACCCGGACGGAAAAACTTAGATGTCTCTTCATCAGATTTTCAAAGTTCCGGGGGGGGGGAGGGGGGGGAACCCGTTGAAAATGGGGAGGTTGGTAACCGTGACAGCTAATGAAAGAGAATCGTTACTCTCTTTGGTTTGATGTTAATGTTAACTTGCCAGCATCGATTAAATCCAGTGTGGGATTAAGGAGGCTTAACTGGACACTTTGCAAGATGGTGTGGCGAGCAAACACAATTCCCCGCTAATGGATGAGAATACATTTCAGTGAAAGATTGGCAAAGGCGTCGTTGATTCGAATCCGGTGTGCGCGTCGATTCTAAAATATTTTTACGAAAATGATTTCAGAGCGCCCGAATCTATGTGGAACATTTTCAAACAGTGAAAAGGCATTTTAGCTCTCTTCTCATTTATTGTTGATTTCATTGTGAGACTATCAGCGCTCATTAACCATCACAGAAGCTCCCATTACTGCCACTACTAATGATAAATACTCGACAGGTTTTTATCAAACAGTCTAAAAACATCATCTTTTACTTTTCATTTGCATTCTTTCGTTCAACGCGCACATCCTGTTCATACTGATTGCATTTCCTGGCACTGTTCATGTTTATCTCAACTGTTCACATCAGCTGCAACTATATTCTCAGAATCTATTGCTACCTATCTGGCTTCACTGTGGACGGCAAAATTAAAAAAAAAAATCATTGTACAGGGAAACGCATTTCCAGACTGTACAACAAACACTTTTAACCTTTGAGTCATCACATAATAATAATAATAATAATAATAATAATAATAATAATAATAATAATAATAATAATAATAATAATAATAATAATAATAATAATAATAATATAACATTGTACAGGGAAACCCATTTCCAGACTGTACAACAAAACCTTTTAACCTTTGAGTCCTCACATAATAATAATAATAATAATAATAATAATAATAATAATAATAATAATAATAATAATAATAATAATAATAATAATAATAATAATATAACATTATATATAATATATAATAATATAACAATAACGATGATGATAATCATAATTATTAGTGCTCTTACTACTATTATTATTATAGCAATTATAACAGCTATAATAATAGTTTTTACAAATTAATGATAGTTATTATAGTTGTTATTATTATAATTATTATTATTATTATTATGATTATTTATTCCCATTATTACCTTATCATCCATGAGATCTGTCATTAAATCATCAATAATTTGGAAGTGTAAATGTTTTTTTGTTTTTTTTCTTTTATGGCTTTGGCCGCTTTCTAGATATATTTTACAATCTCTGGCTGGAGTCTCACCGAGGGCTACCTGAGGGGTAAATATTTCGAGCGGCGCGTGCGAAGATGTTATGACTAAATCGGAGGTGACATGTTGTGTGGCAACGTGTCATACGTTGCAAGCACAGCGAGTCTCGGGGCATGCTCACCGCCCGAGTGGGACAGTGTCAAGTCAATGATACGATTACATAACAAAAAACGACAGACAACCGAGGCAGGATGTTCGGGAAAAAAACGTTTGCACAAAGAACAGGAGCGTATATCCGGAAGCAGAAAAAAAAAAACCCTCAGTGCTCAATATACCAAATCAACATCTCCTAACACGTCAATAATATTGAAAACCTGACTTGATTTCAAAATGCCAGTTTGTTTCGAGACGTTGCACTCGGTCGGGCCGATTTTGCATTTCATTACTCTTTGATATATGTTTAGAATCCTCGAGTACGTCCTTCTAATCTTAACAATCTTCATCATCCACAAGTAGTCGAACGGATAAATTGCTTTTTGTCGGGGTCGGCGTGCGGAGCCCGGCGGAGAGGCGGTCCTGGGGCCGTGTACCGTGACGGCTGTGACGATGAAGTCCACAAACCACTTGTTCTAACCTATTAGCGGGAGATCCAGTCAAGCTTCCTGGCCACATTA